>WOGM01000299.1:0-13815 GCA_015342125.1 Leptinotarsa haldemani | reverse complement strand
GATATTATAATTGTAATGAAAATTGAAATGAAGTAATTTATATAGGTACCCAAAAAAATTATTGGCGCAATAAATGTTCGAATTGGAGACCTTCCATTTCAAGATATTTTTAAACTCGGTTTTTCATATTATTTATTACCCTTAATACACTCATTTGCTGCATTGTTGTGAAATCATTCAAAATACTCAATCTTGAGTCTATCACATTTTCTATCTCTCTGCTAACGTAAATCCTATTTTTCAATGTCCCGCATAGAAAATAATCCAAAATAGTAAGATCTGGTGATCTTGCAGACCATCTTATTGTCCCATTATTTGTCTCGAAATGGAAGGATTCCAATTCGTAGGTAGGAAATGATTCACACAATTATAATCAAATATTACCGAAAAATCCCGATATATAAAAATGAATTTAATTTCCCAATATGACGTGAATATCTATGATCCAAAAACTACAACAAAAAATACAGGTCCGTATTTAAAAGATGACACCCTGTATAAAAGATCCATGGATATATTCTGAGAGCCCACATCAAGTGCCAATAGCAAAATTTGGACATATTTTCAATATGTCTGCGAAAAATGCGAAAAAAGAAGATACCGGCAAAAAATAATTTGCTGTATATCTCCAGAACCAAAAGAGCTATATTCGATTTCTTTACATCATTAAAAGGTCTCTAAAATACGCAACTTTGACATAATTCAACCGTTTACGAGATCCCCAGGTACAGAAACGAATTTGAATAGCCCTGTATATTGAATACAAATATATCTGATATCCAATTTTGTATCTTATACACCGTGAATATTTTGTATACTTTGGGTAAACTGAGAAACATTCAAAAACATAGGTATGACACCAAAATCAATGATAACAAGACACAAAAAATTGGAGAAAAAAAAATATGCAACAAAAGACTAGCAGTAGATGATAGAATACCTTTTGGTAATCTGCTTTTAAAATGCTCACAATATATTCAATACTAGTGTTTGCCAACAGCTTCGCCCACGTAGAATTTGGTTTGTAACATAAAGTTTCGTTACAGACCATTTTGAAGAAATACTTACAATACTTCAGGTTTCCAACTACAAAACTGACGAAATTCAATACAATCTTTGAACCTCTATTTTAAACCCTTGGGGGCGGAAATTACTGATGCCCTTTCTTGATGCTTATTTCAGCCATACAAAGAAACTACCTGCATATTTCAAGATTATAGGTCACTAGCTTCGACTGTACGTTAATATGAGAGCGGGCAACAGCCATTAATTTATAATGAAAAGAGAAATGAAAATGTCTATGTTTTTTTACCACTTTTATTTGTAACTAACTGCAGTTTCGTCCTATACGGACATTCTCAAACTTATACAATAAACTAACAATGATTCTTTACATTCGCCATTATATACCATCCCTGTAGCTACTAATACAAATAGGGGTACTTGACTTGATTGAATACCTGAATTTACAGTTCCATCCAATACACCTTTTCAATAAATAGGACATTTCATTTGCATTTAGAGATGTTGAGAAATTATTTATTATTTTGCCACAATACAGCAACACGACGTGAATTTCAGACCGACTGTTCACAAACCATGGAACGTGTAACCTGGAAAAGTTTGGAGTCAACTGCATGTAGGAGAAAAATATGAAACCGATCCATTACAATAATACCACAGCTCTCGTGTTTCATTTTGAAATCTCGTGTTTGGAAACAAGAATTGAGAAGGTGGATGGACGCGTTAAAATTACTTACAATGTCGATGCCAAAGATAATCAATGTAATAGCATACTAAGTATTGCCAAACCTGTTCAGACATTGGGTAGGTGGCATAACACTAACACAAACACAAATTCGAAAACAACAAAAACATTGCAAACATTTTCGTCCTGCCCACAGGTAGGTATGCAGAATGTAATTTGGTTTCTATTATTATCCATCGCATGTACAATGTCTGAATGAATGCTTCGCTCGTAAATTAATATAATGACCCCCCAATTGCTCATTCGTTGGATTGGCAGGGTCATTTTTGAACCCGAATAAGTACCAGGTTGGGAATGCTTGTCTGTCTGTGGAATTTGTCACGAAACACAAATGATTCGGCACCCTAGGTTAGCATTTATCTTCACGCCATAGTTTGTTTCGAAACGCTATTTCCTAAATGGGTACGCACATGGCGCTGTTCTGCTTTGAATATAGAACTGTTGTCATGTAAATAAAGAGTGTTGTTATCGCAGTCACAGTTCTTGTTTATACAATATGTTATTGTATCAGATGGATAGTGTTATCGAGTAGTTGGCATGATATGATGACTCGCCATTTGTCGTGGGATACTCACCATCAGTATATACGGTGAGTCATAATAACAAATCACTCATGCCAAGAAAAACCTGTATCAAGGAGTCATTGAACAAAATCAAAAATAATAGCTTACGTTATTTTTAACACACTATTTGAAAAAATGTTTTCCATATATTTCCATATATTTCTACTTAAGTTGAACATAAATATATATATGCAACATACTGGCTTGCATCCTGCAAGTCCTTATTGGAGTGAAACTTTCAACATATCAAGATACTGTTTCTAAGATTATCAAATGATTTCACGAATAAAAGAGAAAGTGGTCTTTCAAACAAAATGGCAACAACATTTTTTCGAAATTACATATTTATTCATACAACTTCATTTTCTTTAATAATGTCGAATAATGAAACAGGTAAACTGAACAAAAACTGGCAGTTGAGGATTGAATTGAACTATAATTATTCCTTCCAAATTCTGGCATTTAATAATATTATCATCACCGGAGACACACGCTGCCTTGAAGAGTATTTTTTATAAAGTTATCCTTCATTTTGTTAGTCTTTCTGATGATTGCTGCCATGATTTGTTGCAAAACTTTTACAAATTTCTGCCAGTTCGTAGAAAATGCAAAACAAGAGGTCTACAATGACAGTTGAATAGTGATAGCCTGCTAGCCATGTCATCATGATATTATTTATTAATTTCATTTACTATTCTACAGGATAAACCCAATTACAAAATAGGAAGTAACAGTGGCATTTATATATATGTACTTACATAATATAATTTGTGAACCTATATAAAAAAATAAATAAAACAAAACTGTCAGTTAGCTAAGAAAGGTCTTTTCACTTATATAATCTGGCAGTTGAATATATCTAGGACATGACTAACAGAATTAGAGGTATCGCACATTGTATAAATTGGAGATTTTTTCATTATATTTGACACTTTTCCTAGATGACCGTCCATAGGAACCCAAAAATTCAACATATCCTACAGTTGAGAGCAGGTGATGATATTGTTTATGACCTTTGAATAAAAACAGAAATGAATAATATTTACGCCTTACCTCGAGACTACAAAAAGTGTGAGATACAAGCAATTCCTAATAGGGTATTCCTACAGTAGGATACGTGCCTTAAAGTTCAAAAGACAAATATTTTATTGAGTGTCCTTGAAACTCGAGTGCAACTATTTTTGTTACTTTTCTGGAAATTGTTTTGAACAATTTGAAATTGTGTCTTGTAGAATCCTGAGTAATATAATTGCTGATCAACAATTTGATAAGCTCAAACTCAAGTTCTCAGAGGCTAAGACGTACGTCATTTCAACAAAGCTGAAATTCGGATAACGATACAATGAATAGAGTAATTTTCAATTGAGAGTGCATGCATGAATGCTAGTTCGAAGAAAGGAAGGACGCTTTAACAGTCATTTATTTTTCAGTATCTAACATCAGATCATGGATAAACAACATTTTTTTGTTGTTCAGAATTATACATATATACAGTTCTGAAAAGATTTGTCTAACATATATATCCAGATATGGTACATTCTGCTTCGCATCAAAAACGTCTGTTAATGTCACCTTCTGAGGATGTTATCGTTTATAGTGAATGATAATGCGAGTGGTCAAGAGTAGATTTCTTGGTATCTGCAAAAGATGCCTGTTTATAAAGGACCAAGAATAATATATCCTCAACACTATATAACCCTACCAATTCTATAAATATGAGCCTTGCTCAAATGACGTAGTTCTATTGGTTTTGACATCTTGGACTAACCGAATCGTCTACGTTGGTCAAGGAAGTATTGAAATCATGAATATGATTCTTTTAATACCTTGAAACAAACTTCAATTGAGACTCCTCTCATCTGACGTTAATGCAAATCTGAAAGGTATAAATTTAACATCATCACTTTTTCCGATCGTATGGAACCTCTATATAAGGTGCCGGGAGGAACCAAGCCGTCATCGATTCTCTTCAAAATTAATGTATTCCGTCATTGGAAATATGCATGTCATCAGGATGATTTGATAGTGATGAAAGGCGGTGCGACGATTCTACAGAACTTTCAATCAAGTTCGTCTTCGGCCAGTTAATTTCTTTTATGCAAGCGAATGCACTGAATTTTTATTAGATCTGACGTGTTGTCTTGCAGACTGACAGGTTCTAATATTGTTCGCAATTATTTTCTGAAGGGGAACTTCTTTGTGTGACGTAGAATTTAATTTACTAGGAATTTTTATTGCAGGCGATGGAAGGGTGGGTTATGGTCGGAGATGACAATGTTTTTGCCGACGCCGCATCGTTAAAGGAAAATAGATGCTAATGAAGTAATTCGAATATTTTTCCAATCTTCTTGCGTCACATCGCCTACAAAATGGTATCATTATAACCAAGGAAGTGCGGTTGTTTCAACCATATTACTCCGGATTTTGAAATTATTCAACTCTTTGTGGGTTAGGTGCTTTTATTTTGTGCCCTGTTTCCATCCATTCGGTTATTATTATTGTGTTTACAACATTTACTATAAATAGAACAACAATACAAAAAATTCAGTCCATTTTCTCCCGAAGGCGCACTACGATAATTCACCTCAATAAGATAATCATCATTATCCCCGATACCTTTTTTACACGGTTTATATCAGCTTCACCTGTATATATGTATGTATGTATGTTTGTAAGTCTCAAACTCGGGATCAACAGAATTCACGACATTATTGCTTGATCTATTCACGGGCATATGGCGCTGTACGTAACCTTCTTGATATTTCTTGAACTATTCGCAGGCAGATGGCGCTGTACGTAACTATCGACATTATTGCTTGATGTATTCGCGTGCAGATGGCGCTGTGTTAGCGTTTTATACTACAGATGATATATTTAGATATTTAAATCGATCGAAAAATACTAGTATTATTGTGAAATAAGCGCGGGCGTTTTGTGCCATAATTTTTGTACATCTTTTTTCACAATAATACTAGAATTTTTCGATCCTTATTGTTTCAATCTTATTTAATGAAAATCACTTTTTAGTTCGATGTTCTTTCAAAGCGTGTTTTTTAGTTTTCTAAAATATATTTATATTCATTTTTCAATGTAGAGTGATTCAGTAGAAGCATTGTCTAACAATTGAACTTGGGTTCATGAGTGATATCAACCAGTATGATAACAGAAAATATGATAGACTTGCCGACTGCGAATTGCAAATATTAGCCGTACTTCGTACTGAAGAGTCAATGCAAGTGTCTTACGGCGAAACATCAAGATGTCTACCAGTGATAATGACAGTGTTCCATGTAAGTGAAATTTGCTTCTTTCTTCATTAATATTGTGTAGGAATCCTGTGGATGATATCTGATTCGATTCCATTTTGAACGTTTGGAATACAAACGAAATAGCGCTCAACGTTCATGTATTTGTTTCGAAGGTACTTCTTTGTATGATCTACACATCTTTGTATAGAGTTAATTTTTGAAACTGATTGCTTTCTTTCTTTCTTTGAAAGATTCCCAGATTTTTTGTATCAAGATAGAGTAGTAGAAAGCTAAAACCTTTATTTCCCAAAAATAAATCCGTCCGAAAAATATACCTTTTCAATTTGAGTTACACCTACTTTTGCATCATTACTTTTTATCTCAAATATTTCAATTAACTTTTTTTGTGATCAAATGTCCGTAAAGAATTTCCTACTTGGTATCACCAATTTCCTGTAAAAAAATTCAACTTTCCATTTCATTTTTCTGATACACTTTTCTACATATTCGTCTTCGAACGAATTTATCCTGACACCAACAGACTGTGTTTCTGCAAAAGACATTCAAACAGAGAACTCTTTCCGCAGACAATCGAATGCAACATCGGAGAGTGAGAACAATGTCGACAAAAATTTCACACTTTTCTTTGTTCCCAACATTGACACGGCACATCGGGGTCTATTATAAAAAGTTTATTTTCCCATACTCCTCCACGGTGTTACGCAATCGAATAAAAGAATCGAAGGAATTGAAACCATTAGTGGTGAAAGAACAAAGTAAAGATATAAATGCGATGCCGTTACGCTTCTAAAGTATCATGGCGATTCGATTCCTTTAGATGACTTTCAATTTCGTATTGATTTCATTAATAAAAATCCACTTGCCATGAATCAGTTTAGTGAAAACACGAAACACGGAAATCTCTTAGTCTGTAGAATTATTTTTCTATGGGATGCGGAATGATATATGAATTTTTTTGATGAACTGAAAACGCGTTTGTCGTAAATAAAAATTTGTTGATTCCATACATAATATATAAAATATAGTATATAAAGTATTACTTTATATAGGGAAACAATGGAATGATCTTAAAATTGTTTGTTAAAGTTGGAACTGTTTTCATTTCCTGAAATCATAAAAACTCCTTAAATTAAATTAATTATGAAAAGCAAATTGATAGTTTTGCCCAAATATGTACCCTCAAATGAAATTTAAATAGGGATTCATCCAAATTGTCAGTAACACCAATATTACCGTCATCAACAATTTTCTTATAAAAAATTATTTCATGTTTGATGGTGACTCACAATGTTTCATGATGAATTTCATTAGTCTGATATAACATGATTTGAAATCTCTGAAAGAACTAATGAAAATGGGAATTGGAAAAAAATAGCTGAAAATAACAATTATATTAAGCAAAATAAACCCTTTAATGAAATATCAGTGGAATAAAAGTAAAAATAGAACAATTGAACAAAAAATAACAATAAAAAAAATTATAAGAGATTCCAAGCCAAGTTACTTCACGACGTATTGATTGTTAGTATCCACAATCGCCTTTGGGTGATGACTAGACTACTTCCTCCGAGAGATGACTAATTATGGGTCGCCCTAGTACTTTCACTTCACCTCCTTTCCTTTTCGCTTCACCGGTTAAACGGGAGATGACCGTTTAGCGGGAGTTGGTCATTTTTCTCTTGATTATGGGTTTCCATATGTTGCGTATCTCTACGCTAGCTTGGCTGAATACATTGTTGGACAATGAACCAGTGTTCCTCCCTATGTATAATCTCAGATTAGGACAGTGTTTCTCAAACTTTTCGAATTCACGGCTCCCTTATATTTTGTAAGGTTATCGCGGCGCCTCGAACGTAAAGACTACACTAGATATTTGATTACTGATATTAGGTAGGTGGCTGTCTGAACGGATTGCATTTTGCAATTACCGATATTATTATATCAGAGGATTTTTATTAATAGGTACCGACGTATTACCTTTACTCTCAGTTATCTATGTTGTAAAATGTTGTACCTTGAGACTCACCCGTGGCCCACGGTGCCCCAGTAAAGGTTCCACGGCGCCCTTGGGCGCACACTTTGAGAAACACTGACTTAGGACCACTCGATGTTTTATTGATGGGTCCAAATATTCTCTGCTCTTCCTGATTTGCTGGTTTTCCCTCGCTGTGTTTGTTTCTTGTGCTCGGTAATGCGAACTTTCAATGGCCTCTCAGCTTCACCGATAAAGGATTTTTCGCATCGGTGAAACTGCAATTCTTGGATACGTAGTCCTCGTTTGGTGGCCTGGTTCCCGTGAGGCTGCTACGGATAGTGTTTCCGTTTCTGAAGCAGGTTCTAATGTACTTGAACCCAATTCTTCTTATCCTTTCCTATAATCTTCTGATGTAGCGCAAGCACTGGTTCTGACGGCTTCTCTTCCTTGCGAGGCTCCTGCTGTCTTTTAGCCACAGTCTGTTCCACCATCGCTTTGGATTAGCCATTCCGTTGAATGATTATTTCACAACTAATCATATAATATCCTCAATATTTCAAAAAAACAACAAGGTTTTGCTCCAAGACCTATCAGAATAAGAAAATCTGCGAATCAGGATATAAGATAAAATATAAGAAACATAGATACAAGAAAATATAAATTAGCATCATTATTTTCACACGAGATGGTTCAGATGATGATTTGGGAAAACGCTGAAATGAAATAAAAAAACTGAAACGGCTTGTATGGAGTTGAATAGAAATGGGAAAATAACATCATGCTCAATCGATTGTAGCCTAAGTGAAAGAACAAAGCTGCACTGCTTGGCATATTTTTATTCTCTTTATTAAACGAAGTACAATTCTCTACATCCAGTGTAGTATGTATGTAAAACCTGACATTTGAGAAAGATATTGAGAGACATTGCTATTATATAATTGTGTGCAGTTTAGCACTTTTCTGTAGAGTTTCGAGAAAGGAAATGAGGTAGTTCCGAAAACGTCATTTTCATTCAAATTTCTTTTTTTTTTCTTCACATTTATAGGAGAATTGGATGAATATATTGATAAATTGTATTTGAACACAGTGACATTTCTAAGTGAATGTGGTAATTTACCCTTGATGTTTGATTTCAATGAAGTGAAAGCGCATAAATGATAGGAATAACTTATCTTCAAATAGTAAACGTCCATTGAAAAAATGTTGATCAATAACATTTATATTTTTGCCTTATTAAATGAGAGATTATGAGTAGATGTATCACAGTTACGCAAATATTATAAATTCATTCCGAATCAGAAAGTCGCAATATTTTCAACGTTACGTACGACGCCATATTTTGTCCCCAAAACTGAACCGGCGGTAATTCTCAGACCATTGACTCGAAATAGGCTATTGAAAAGAATCATTTTCATCTCTTGCTATAAGACAGTTCATAAAAAGCATTCATCTGAGACGAAACATAAACTTTCCGCCGGATTTTTTTCGCTACACCTCACTGTTTTTAGTAGACGCATAAAAATTCGGTTCTGTGCCAACTTTTTACAATTTAATTTAATAGTTATTAGAGACATAAAAATGTGGAACGGGATAAAAAGTCATTAATTTAATGAAGTGTTCAGAACAGTTTCTGAAAGGTTTATGAATTATCTCAAGTATGTGTAATGTTATTGGGTAATACCTACTACTATAATTCTAAATATTCACACTAGAAAACACTGCTGCACATCTCAATAGGATAAAGGAATGGTAAAAGAATCAAGTATTTGGGAACTCCGTAGTTATTCGAATACTTTTTACTTTCAAGGTTGGAAAAATTGGTCCTATCCACCTAAATAATACCTGTACACCGTCTCAAACTAATATACCTCCCCCTTCTGAAAATGCTTCATTAATTCTTAACCAATAAATTTCTGCTCGTTATCTAATTTGGTAAAATTGTTTGAAAGTGTCTCCAACATTTCGTTAATAATCCAGTAGGCCTTCGTACTTTTCGAATAAAACTTTGTTCTTCGCAATTAATAAGGAGTTATGGAGTGGCTTAACGTTCCACGTTCGGGGAATTTTGGAATTTGTATCCCGAGAAAACAACAATGGTGGTTTCGGCAAACTTGTTTTGGATTGTGTTCTGCGAAGAAGTTCTGTAAGTTGGGTGGTTTCGAACAATTTCGTTGAGGTTTTCCGTAATGGATGTGAAATTGTGTGTTTCGTGATTTGACGAGATTTCTCTATATGAGGGTGGAGTGACTGACTACACCTGAATAGTTTATTAATCGTAATATTATAGCAGGTAAGCAAAGTTTCTGGGATCTGGTATCATCCAAAGTTTGTGAGTTGCTTATTAACATGAAGCTTCTCTCAATTTCCCACATTGATGGAGTTTTAGATTTACTTCAGTTGTTACAGAATCATTTATATACATGACTACAGAATGGAACAGACTTAACTGCATAGATACCCATCCCGTGGAGACATCGAGATAAAAAGTAACCTGTAGCTTTCCAAAAATCATAATACAAAAACGAATATATTTTTACATTTTCCGTAATCTGGATATGCTCACTCATTTCTGACATTAAGGGAAATTACGTATGTCTAATTTCTACTTAGTTTTCTTCTTTTTTCCGAGTCCCGAAGATGAACTGATTTGAATTCGAAACGTAAGCAAGAAAACAATTTTTTTTTCAAGAAAAACACTGATTATGTTACCTAACTAACCTTTCTTCAGAAAAATTATTGAATCACTAAACTATTAAACTTACTTGAGAATAGTTTAACCGGTCCTAACAAATAATAAACTTATTAGGAATTAGACAAGTGTATTTTCTTTATTCAATAGGAATGTGTACAAAACAAACAGGTCATCTATCGAAATGAAATACTCTATATCAGGAAAAGATAACAAAGAAATACATACAGAGTCGTCATATTTATTAATAATACCACCATTAATTTATAGAGACCACCTTCAGAAGAGTTCCTTCAAATTTTAATTTATATCGAAATTCAAATTAAACATATCTCTGAGCGATATGCAAATTTGTTGGATCGTTTTAAATCAGAATACCGTTAACTGACTGCCGCGGGATGAAATAATTATTAATGAACTCCCAACTTCATTAGGAAGCTAAAAAATTATTAAATCAATTTGCATCTGAATTTTCAATAAATACTGACCTCCATGTGTCCTAAAATTGTACTGACAAATTTAATTTCTTGGAATGTTAATGAAAAGAGAAACAATTAAGAAGAATTTATTGAGTCGTGGTTACTGATGGTTAAATTAATCATTTGGATAAAAATTCTACCAAATCCTTTGTGACTTGAAAACGAATTATAACATTATAATAATTTCATATTCTTTTGAAGGTCTTTGATTGATTCTCGTTTTAAATTTGCAGAGAAACATACAATAAACTACTAATTACAACTAACATAAACATAAAGAATAGTTTGAAATCTAAAGAAATTATTAACGAACAAACTGAATGTATTAACATTGAAGTTGGTCTGAAAATTAGGAGAAACAATAACTCTACATGATCAAGCAGAAGGTTTTATATTGTTGGGGTCATCAATGAAAATACTACCAACTTCATGGAGTTATAAAATTTCAATATGAACATATCATACATCGAATGAACTTATTAAATCGATTCTGAAATTTGTATTAGTTTATTCACGTAACACTTTATTATGATAAAGGTTTACCAAATTGTAACACCTGTTTTACTATTATAATATCTTCCTCAGGTGTGTTCATACTGTATAATAAACAGTATGTAACACATAGATATAAACAAGCGCCTTGGAAAAATAATATGGCATTGTGGAGCACGTGTTGCTGCTTTGTGATAATAATAGTAATAATTTATTGGATCCTTTACGACCATAAAGTGATAAACGGCGATACATCGTAAGCTCTTCTGTGAAAATATCTCACTCACATATTTTGAATCAGTTTATGAAAATGTAATAGTCAAGGTTCACAATACTATACGACGAGTTCACAAATAAATATAAGGCAAATACTTGCACGGTAACATCGCTTTTGTAGAAAGCAGCAATGATTCCCGAGTTTTTTATGTTGAGAACTCTAAATGTATCTCAATCCATTCTATACGAATGTTTCAAACTTAAATCCTCGCTGACAAACTTTACCTCATTACTGCCTGCATTGTACAACCAATCCACTACCATTATTTCTCAGACTCAAAGGATAGGTATTGTAGAATATTCCAGACTATTAAGGATGCAATCCAAGAGCACAATGGTTAACGAAACTAAAAAATACGTCTCATTTCACGGTTATTATACGCAGTGAAAGAATCGTTTTAGTCTGGAGATGTTCCTTGAAATTTATTTTTACTTTTTAATTGGGCACATTTTTCAGTTTACTGCATATTGAGTACTGTTGTTGAGGGGATTATGAAATTGTAATATTAATAGACTATTGAAATGAACCGAGGTGCTTTTGTAGTATCATAATCTGAAAATGCCATCAGCTAATGAACTGTTGGATCATAACCAAAATATGATCAATAAACAAAGTTTTTCAAATTCAGCTGTGATTTATATTCCGCTCCTTACTCTTACTGGAAAGCTTGCAAAATACAGCAGTGAAAAGCAAAAGTTTTCTTTGCCGAAAGAATCTCAATGCAATTTTTTCCTTGGCTTCGTGATCGAAGGATTGAATTGATAAAAATATCTGAATGAAATTATTCTGTAGTATCATGAACGAAGCTGAAATTTCAAGATTCCCCAAAGCAAAATTCCTTTTCATTCTTCAATCAAGTCCCACGTATTTTTTGTATTAACCGCTTGTTTTCATTAATAGAAAATCGGATCAGTCAATCGTGAACCAATTCAGTGAGCAACTACGTTCGTCACACTTCGATAATAAACCGACAATGTTCTTGACTCATTCCAACGGAAATATTAGCTACTCGCATTTGTATAACTCAGTTTTCTTGTTTTGTTCGAAGAGTAGTTGGAAAAAACAATCTGAAGTTGAAATGGAATAATCTCGAGTAAATTTTGTTGCATGAAAACTTCGGAAAGTTCGTCCAGGTTCAGAAGTAATTCGGTTGCCTTTTTCATGAAGTTCGGGGAGGAATATACAAAATTTACATTATGTAACAGTTACATACTGAGAATTTCATAAGGAGGAATAGATGAGGAATAGATGGATAAAGTACTACGGATAATTCCAAAATAGTAGACATTAAATTCTCAGAAATGACTGTGACGTTTTTGCCTCAATTCCTGTTAAGAATCACACGTTAATTGGTAAGACCTCGTAAGCTCGTACCAGTTTCGACTTTTGAGAATTGTCTGTCGTAGGGGAGCGACAGTTGGTTGATGAAAAAATAGATTTTAACAGAACACACAGACAGTTCTATCTCTTGCAGTGTCGTACGGAAATTATACTAATTATACTAATATAATTATGAGATAAGATATATAGAATCACCACCTGACAATAATGTTTTCATTTTAATGTAATAATATTTATAAGAGTTTAGTGCTACCATTATGGAATTTTAGTAGAGTCAAGAGATTAGTGTGATGATATGTTTCAAGCAATAATTTTCTTTCATGTGTCAAAATAATATTTATTTATTTATTTAATTGTAATAAAATACACTACAGAACATAGCCCAATTACAGAGCAGGTAATAACAGAGTATAATAAACACATCACAAACAAGTGACTGTAAAGTCTACAAATAATACAAACAATTGTCTATAAAGACTACACATTGTATATTTATTATAGGTGACAAAACAATTATTTCAGGAAGTGGGATTTCATATCTGACAATTTGCAACTAAATATTCCTATCTAAATTATCGCTAAAAGAGTTTGTCACTTTACACATGGTATGGATCGGAAAATTCTCCGATTTCTGCGAGATAATTTTATATAGAAAGTACTCGGGTGTCTGGAACAGATTGTAGCAGATTCCAGTAACGTTGGGCAGTCAACTATGCTTTTGATAAATTTATAGATTAGTACAACACTCTAATTTCACGCATTTTTTCCAGACCGAAAAAGCTATGCTTTTGCAGCATTTCAGAGTGGGTTGTTCCTATTGTAGGATAAATGCCATCGGTTTTTAGGCTAAGCAGTTTTAAAACTCGTCGTTGAATCACTTCTATTCTATCAATATGATATTGATAAAAGGGGCTCCACACAACTGACGCGTATTCTAACTTTGATCTTATGAAAGCATAGAA
>WOGM01000298.1:0-13840 GCA_015342125.1 Leptinotarsa haldemani | reverse complement strand
TATTGTTGTCAGTTTTGTTTTGAATAAAAAAGCAGAAAAGTCAAATAGAATCTTATTTTGCCGAAAATAAGTAGTTTGCCCAAACATCTTGAATGATAACTTGGTTCAATGGATTTTTTAATTGATCCCAAATCAAACTCTACTAATTTTGGGATTGTATTTAGAATTGTGATCGGTCTATAATTTTGTATATTTGCTTTATCCCCTGACTTGAATATTGGAGTGATAAAACTAGATTTCTAAATTCAGGGATGCAGTAAATAGTAGCAACAAAGGTTTTGCTAGGGTAAATCTACATTTCTTCAATAACAAAAGAGCTATTTCATAAGGTCCCGGACCTTTGTTTGGGTCTAATTGGTATAATTTATTCAATATGGATTCCAAGCTGAAGTTACAGGAATTCATATTGATAGCATTCGCAGCGTCTCGTTTATAGACTGATTGGAGCTGTCGTGCAAAGCCATTTGCAATTTCATTTCCTGTTATACATGATTGTTCTCCTAAGGACATTGCATCAGGTAAGCCTTGATTTTTCTTCTTTTGGTTAACAAAGTACTGATCAGCATACAGCTAGTACTGAGTACTAGCTGATAGTCCCAGTCTGCAGTGGACAGGTAAAAGATTAAGATCAATGTAATCTCCTCTCTTGAAGTCAAAGTAAAAGTTGTCATATTCCAGATTGTTGAAATCTTTGTTAGAGGTAAGGCAGAAAACAGTCGTCAGCAATTTCAACGTGATTATGTTATTACTGAATATCAGGTCTAGCATCACACCAAAGCAGTTTTTATGGAATTTGATTTAAATATATTATGGAATGCTAGATGTTCAACGAGGATTTGAGCGGCATTATCATTATTATGCATTGCAGTTACAACTAATCGATCATTAGACCATTCGACATTTGGTAAGTTATAGCCATCATACAGAAGTAGCTTTTTTAATAAAATTTCTCCAATACACTATCTATATGTGCACAGTGATCTTCATATAACTGGTGACGAAAGCTGGGTGGAAGATAAAATTTTCCAATAATTAGTTCATTTCCGGAAGCAAATACGTTGACAAGTATTTGTTACACGTTATCTTTGTTAATATATATGACGTTACTGGAAAAATGCTTCTTCATCGCTACATGAACGCCTCCGCCTCGAGATTTTTGACGTTTTAGTATTGACCGATTTTTCTTATGTTGTATTGAGATAAATCAAGTTCCTCAACATGGATATTTTCGTACAGCCAGGTTTTATTGAAAACAATAACATCATAATCACCGATAGCTGCGTTATGTTCTAATGTCGTGATATAGTTTCTGGAGAGGTTAATTTAATTTTATTCATCAGAACGAATAAAGCATCGTAACTACTGCCTAGAACAACTTTTATTGGCCGAGAGGTGATAGTGTACTTGCCAATACGAAATATTATTTTTGAAATGTAACTGTTGATCTAAGGCATGTAAAATATCGTTGACTTTAGAATTACCGTCATCAATTTTGACTTTAGTTGTAACTCCGTTGGACTCAGGGATGTTGTTCCTGGATTTTCTTCTGCGTTCTTCCAGTTCATGGACCACTGAATCGAAATCAGTTTGTTGAACTAGAGATGCTTTAGCGTGCTGGAGTGTAGTGAGTTTGTCAGCAATATCATTCATTTTTTGTTCGAGAGTTACAATTGGTTTTTTCATAATTGGCAATAATCTAAGCCTTTCTTGGCAGTCATTGCAAAAATACTTCAATACTCTTTAATATTTAAGCTGCATACATCTCATTTCAGAAGATGTAAGCTCAGCACATATGAAGTGCTCATCCATCACATAGGCAAGAATCATCTTCGTTGCACTTTGTATTACACTTGAAGCATTGCATGGTTCCTTGATGTCTGTGTTGTCCGTGGGTTCTAGCCTAATTGGAATGTTTCGTGGTCCATTCAATGAAATACCGACTAATACGAAGCACCTTTTATTATTAATTTTATTCTTTCATTTAAGTTGAACATGTGATCTGTACACCATTTTATTTCTCTATATATCAAGTGTCAACTGTCTCAATTGACACTTGTCACTCGAGTGCGTTCTAATATACCACATTCATCTCCCTCCTTTAAATTTAGAGATTCAGTCTCTTTGGAGGTATCACCACTCTATTACTTCGCCTGGGAACTGAAAGTCCTGTTGTAGGAGATACATTTCCGTTATTATTTAAATTTCTGTAATTTGTCTCTGAACTAACAGTTCGTGGGTTCTCCATTTGTAAATTTTCAACTGGTGGACTTTCAATTTCCGGAATAACTACATCATCCGAATTTTCTTTAACCATTAAAGGAATATCTTGATTATATCTAGGTTCAATTTGTGGATATGATTTAGGTGGTTCTGGTGTCACATTCAACATACTCTTCCTTATACAATTTACATGTTTAAAAAGTACTCTATCTCCTACTTTAACTAAATAAGTTACACCACTAATAGTTTTCAAAATAATACCTTCTTTCCACTTTACTGCACTAGTAGGGCCAAAGCCACCTACAAAAACTTTTTCACCAACATTAAACTTCTTAGGAGCTACATATTTATCCAGTTTTCCATACCTTATACAACTATTATTTGAAGGTTTCAACATGTCTAACATAGTTCTTGGTTTATATTTGAATAACATGTCATTTGGACACAAGGACGTTGTTATACATGGTGTATTTCTGTAAGAGAACAAGAAATTTACAAGCTGTTGCTCTATAGTTAAACTCGAATTTTCTAAACAATTCTTGTACAAGGCATTTTTCACTATTTTTACATAACCCTCAGCTAATCCGTTTGACTGTGCATGATAAGGTGGTGATTTCAAACAGTCAATGCCATTGACTTGACAAAAACTTTGAAACTCAGTAGAGTTAAATGGAGGTCCATTGTCACTCACAATCAAATGCGGGATTCCTATAAAAGAAAACGTTAGTTTGAGTTTCTCTATGGTTTTTGATGCCCCCGTTCCATGCATAAGATGAACATCCATCCATTTGGATTTACTGTCGACAATCAATAAGAAAGTATTATCTTTGAAATGGAAAAAATCAATGTGGACTCTTTGAAATACATTTTCTGTTTTGGGCCATGATATTAAATGCTTTTCAGGTAAGTTGTTTTGGGTTATTTGACATGGCCTACATTTACTTATCATTATCTCAAGATCTTCATTTATACCAGGCCACCACACCACAGATCTTGCCAACATTTTAGATTTCACCATTCCCAAATGGTTTGAATGTAACTGTTCCAAAACTTTGGCTTTCAGGATTTCTGGTATAACTACTCTATTTCCCACCATGATGCAGTCTCCCTCTGTTGACAATTCATTTCTTTTTAATGCATATGGTTTTAATGAAGGATCAATTTTGTTTGTTTTTGGCCAACCGCGTAAAATATTTTCTTTGACCTTACACAAGATAATATCTTTTTTTGTGAATTTTTCAATTTCACTATTTGACAAGGGTATCTCATCTACTAAATTGAATGAATTTATAGAAGATTCAACATTTGTTTGATCAGGTAAAGGTAAGCGTGACAAAGCATCTGCCTCTATTTCTGTTCCTTTTTTGAATTCAATTGTATAATCATAAGATGACAGTATAATATTCCACCTGATCAGCCGAGATGTTGACATCATCGAAATACCTTTATCAGGGTTGAAAATTACTTTAAGAGGTAAATGATCAGACACTAGAGTAAAATGTCGACCATAAATAAATTTATGAAAACGCTTGACCCCATAAACAATGGCCAACGCTTCTCGCTCAATTTGAGAGTAATTTCGTTCTGCTCTTGTCAGTGTACAAGAAGCAAAGAAAACCGGTTTGTCAACCCCATCAATACGGTGACTTAAAATACTTCCAACTCCATATGCACTTGCATCACAAGTTACAACAATTTGCTTACATGGGTCATAGTGCTCAAGCACTTGGTTGTCACATATTAATCGTTTACTAAGTTCAAAGTTTTCTTTACATTCTTGTGACCATCTAAACTCTACATTTTTCTCTAACATTCTGTACAGAGGTCTAAGCCTTGATGATAACATAGGTATAAATTTTGAGTAATAATTCAGAAGACCTAAGTAAGAACGTAACTGGGTAATATCTTTAGGGTCTGGAGCCTCCAGTATGGCTCTCATCTTCTCATCCGTTGGATGTACTCCCTCTTTATCAATACGATGTCCTAAATATTCCACCGAATTTTCAAAAAATTTACATTTTGATAAATTAACTTTGACTCCAAATTTTTGTAATCTTTCTAATACTTGACAAACTGACATGTAGCACTCACTTAAATCCTTACCAGCTATTAGTATGTCATCCAAATAGCAATTTACATTAGGTATTCCAACTAAAATACGATCCATGACTGACTGAAAAATAGATGGAGCACTAGACATTCCAAAAACCATTCTTGTATAACGATACAATCCTACATGTGTATTCACAGTAAGCAACTCTTGGGCTGATTCTTTGACTTTCAGTTGAGTATACGCCCCTGTTAGATCCAAAACTGTGAATACCGACCCACCAGCAAGTGTAGCAAAAATATCCTCAATGGTTGGTAACGGATATTGTTCCTGCACTAGCACCTTATTTACAGTGACCCGAAAATCTACACATATACGCACATCACCATTTTTTTTAGGTACAATTACTATGGGAGATGCCCAAGCACTATTTTGAACAGGTTTAATAATTCCTGACTTTGCTAAAAGCTGTAATTTTTTTTCCACTTTGGGTCGTAATGCATAAGGCATATTGTATGCTTTCTTGAAAATGGGACTGGCATTTTCTTGTACTTTGAAATCTACCTCAAACCCATTTATTGGTTTGGATATATCACCATCAAATACTGACTGAAACCTGAAGTTAAGGTCGCTGACATATTTATCTCTTGTCAATGAGAGATTCCTTATTTGAAAATTATCCTGCCAATTAGGAAACATAACATTCAACCAATTTCTACCCAGCAAAGGTGTGAAACTTTTGACAGACTTAACTACTGTTAGTGGCAATCTAAATGTTTGACCAGATCTGTTAACATTTACAGAACATTCTCCAATGGCTTTTATCTGTTGACCAGTTACTGATGATAACTTATACTTTACAGGTTCCAATTTACAATTTGGAAACATTTCATAAAATAAATTATCATTAATAACAGTTTTGCACGCACCTGTATCAAGTTCAAATGATATTGACTTATTACTTACATCTAAACACATGTTATGAGGCAAATTAACATTACCAACTGACTCTATTTTATGCAAAGGATACAATTCACAAGCAACTGACTCTTCTTGACATACTTCTACTTCTTCTTGTACGGTGCGTATGCTGCCCTGTCTGCACATTTTTGATGTATGTCCCTGCTTCTTACATCGGAAACATGACCACTCTCTGGCAGGACATGTTTCAGGATTGTGGAACCTACCACATCTATGACACTTCGACTTTGAAACTTGTCTCCTATTCTGACCTGACTTGGCATTTCCTTGTGAGCTCTCATCATGTTTGTGACCATTTCCATACTTAGGACAATATGTCGACTGACTTGACTTCTGACTGAAGGACTTTGAACCACTGACTTTATGAATATCTTGCACTTCCTCACTATTAGCAAGCATTCGAGCTTCTCTTTCAGCTATCTCACTAGCCTGAGCAATAACACATGCATTATTAAATGTCAAGCCCATTTGAGACAACAGCTTTCTCTGCAAAATCTCTGACTTCAAACCACATACTAGCCTGTCTCTCAGAGCCTCCTCTAAGAACGTACCAAATTTACAAGTGCTTGCTAATTTGCGAAGTTCAACTATGTAATCACTTACAGTTTGGTCTGGACGCTGATTACACTTATTGAATCGGAACCGTTCACTGATTTCAGACTTTTCAGGAAGGTAATGCTTCTTTAATATATCTATAAGCTGTTCATATGTTTTATCACTGGGTGTGAGCGGAGTAATTAAACTTTTGAGTGTTCCATACACGACTGGACCTGCTAATGTTATGAACATAGACACTTTCATTTCGTCCACAACAGCATTGACTTTGAACAAATGTTCGACTCGTTCGACATACATTTCAAACTCCTCTGCTCCCCCTTTGAAGTGTTCAATAGATCCAATTAAGGCCATCGTAATCGTCGCCAAATGTGTTGTCCGTGGGTTCTAGCCTAATTGGAATGTTTCGTGGTTCATTCAATGAAATACCGACTAATACGAAACAGCTTTTATTATTGATTTTATTCTTTTACATAAGTTGAACATGTGGTCTGTACACCATTTTTATATTTCTATATCTCAAGTGTCAACTGTCTCAATTGACACTTGTCACTCGAGTGCGTTCTAATATACCACAGTGACAATATAAGATAATATAATAACACAATGAAATGTTACTCAAATACGTTGACATGGATTTTTTCAAGTATTGGTCATTTCCATCACATATGTACTTAAATATTTTTTTTCAGGTTTATTCCAACATCATGATGCCATAACTGGAACTAGTAAATCATTTGTGATGCGTGACTATGGCCTGAAATTATTTGAAGGTCTTCGAGACACTACTAGCATTCAACAAAATTCCCTCCAGAGTCTCATTTTTCCTAACGTCCCTATCAAATCGGGAGAGAACCTTGTTCTCAGCGACATGGAGAGGGAATCATTCGAAAGACTTCCGAGAAAAACACCAATTCAAGTTGGGCCTGTTGGTACCAACCAAACTAGGAAAGTATTGCTCTATAATTCTTTGTCGCATCCGCAAGAACATGTGATACAGTTAAGGGTCAATACAAGTAACGTAAAAGTAACAGATAGTGAAGGAAACGATATCAAATACCAGATTAACCCAGTATGGGATATGTCTGATAATTCGAAGCTATGGGTAGCCGCTGACGAATTTGAGATAGTATTTATTATGAAGTTGCCACAGCTTTCCGTTACAACTGTCAACTTGATTTACACTGTGACCAAAGAGGATACACTTGCCACTGTTTACTGTAATAAATGCGAAAAACAAACTAACATAGTAACTAAAGAAAACGACAACTCCGACATTATTAAATCAAAATTCGTTATCAAAGACATACCTCCTGGTGATATACAATTGGAAAACAATAAACTCAAACTGCTCTTCAACGGCAACACCGGTTTCATGAAGTCGGTGACTAGGAAGCATAACCCTAAAATCTTGAGATGCGGAATACAGTTTGCCGCCTACAAAAGTGCCCAGTTCCACTCTGGGGCGTATTTATTCATGCCCGATCCTAACGAGAGAGAATACGAGAAAGACGTCTTAGAGCAATACAAAGATCACAAGACTATAATGATCACCGCTGGGCCAATTTTGACCGAAATAACGGTAATTTACGAACCGTTCTTGATGCATACCGTCACCGTGTACCTGGCCGATAATTCGAGTTTATCTGACGGTATTTCCATTGAGAATGTTGTGGATTTCGAAAACTCTCCCAAAAATAGGGAGACAGAACTTTTCATGAGGATAGTTTCTGAAGTACAGAACGAAGAGCCTCCAGAGTTCTACTCGGACCTAAACGGCTTCAATATGCAAAAACGCGTCAAAGTGGAGCGTATAGGTTTGGAAGGCAACTATTTCCCCATAACCACAATGGCCTATATCGAAGACAATAATGTAAGACTAAGTTTACTAACAAATCACGCTCAGGGGGCGTCCAGTTGGCAGCCGGGATTCTTGGAGGTAATGCTGGACAGAAGAACTCTTTACGACGACTCCAGAGGCATGGGAGAAGGGCTCGTAGATAATAAAAGGACGCTGAGTAAATATTGGCTGCTGATTGAAGATATTTCCAAAGTGAAGACAGAGAGTGAAACTCAGGAGAAGCGTTTCGCCTCGGACTTGTTCGAGAAAGGAGATGTAGTTAGAACCTTCAATGTTCCAACAGAACCGCTCCAGCTGAAAAAGGGTGAAGTCTTCTCTCGTCCTTCCCTGTACGCCAATCACATGTCGAACTTGTTGAACTATCCGGCGAGTATATTCATCGTAGATCCCGAGCACCAGACGAGCGTGAACCATTCCTTCAAACTTATAAACAAACCCATGCCGTGTGACGTTCACTTATTGACTCTTCGTACGCAGCCTGATGCGGTTTATCCCCAATTTCCCTCCTCTAGTGCTTTAATGGTGATACATAGGCAGGGTTATGACTGTGCTATTAGTAGTAATTTTTCTTGTGATATACATAAGTTTGATAAAGACTTTGGGTTCGAATTCGTGCCCGTTAAGGACATCGAACTGAAATCTTTGACTGGGTTAGACACTTTTTATAGCCTGCAGCGGTTGAGCGAAGTTTACATAGAACCAATGTCTCTGAAAACTTTAAATGTTACTTTCGGTTGATGTTTGTTTGATGTAGTCCAGCAAGAGAATCCAGAACCAAACCTCTAGAAAATGTTTCTCTTATTGCAAATGTTTGTTCAGCGTTTGTGTCCTATATTTTTCATACCAAATATACAGAGTGTTCAGGAAGCCGGGGATAACCAATCAACTGGCGATGGCTGACATCAATATCAGAATATGCTTCATTACCAGGGTTATATTCCAGTTATGTGTATTTTAAATTTTATACAAAAATCAAATACGCTTCACTTATTTTGTGGTGTTTTCATATTTGAAAATACTTTTGCATTCCGGTTTCTCCAATAGATAGTTTGGCTAACTTTCTCGGTAATAGAAGGAAATTTTAATACTACGTTTTGGCTGCGCTCAACGTTTACCATTTTCTTTCTTGGATGTCAATTTTTTTCCCAACCACTTACAGTCTTTGATCTAGACGTAAATAATTGCAAACAACAGCACACACAACAAGCAAGGACACAGACAATAATATGGAGTTGAGATATTGAAGTGGCGGCTCTTCTATTTCAGTTTATTGTCAACACAGAGTATGAGCAGACCATTTTTTGTACAGTATACTCTTTAGGTATGTGGTAGAGTGTGAAGTCCTCATTTGCCAGTTGATAGGTTATACAAGACTTTCTGGATGTAATAAATGTTGAAATAGTTCGAAGAGATTATATACACATACTAGATGGTTACTGGAAAGTTTCATTTCCTTGTGTAGATAATTGTAAATAGATTTAACTATTTTGTTATAGAAATGTGTAGGTTTCCAATTGTTTTTATTTGTTTAATTTGTTAGTGAAAGTTGGGTAAATGTTTTTATTTTCACTTGTACCAGATTTTTTGACTTTTTCAGCTATGAGAAATGATATGCTTGCCAGATATTATTTTCATCTTTTCTAGCTGAACGGAGATCTCATATTCAGCTTCCAAATGAGTGGCACTCGAATAATTACAGAGGCCAAAGTTCATTGTCTTTTGCCAATTATTTTTTCCCAGTAATGTGATCACTTCTTTTTTCTAAATATTCATCAACGTTTCTATTTGGTTATATTTTTATCCATGAAATTGGCCTCGTGGAATAAGCAAAGTTTAGTTATTAGAACTGTTAGCCATGAGGGATTCTTAGAATAGAATGAATTCACAGTGTAAATTTTTTCATCTATTATTGACAAACCGAATTCGTCATTTTAAAGTATTATTATTCCTAGAGTCTTAGACCAGTGAACTTTTGATTTTGGAATTCAAGTACTCGTACATTGTGATTTGATAATAGCTAACAAATATCAAGAGAGAAGATTTTCTGACCTTTGTGAATTGATAACGTTGACTGATGTAATTATTGTTATTACAAAATTGACATAATCAGATATTGAAATTTTTAATTTATTTAAGGCTATTTTTATTTTTACAAAATAAAAATATATTCCTTTAGTGTTTTCATTTTCACTTGTCGTATATGCAACCACTTTTGAAGGCGATTATTTTATTTATTTTTTCATTTGATATTTTGGTATTCTGCATACATGAGTTTTGTCATAATAAACAAAACAATAAAATACAACTGAACAAAATTATTCTCAGCACAGTTCATATCAAGGTGCATCACTTGAATCCCTCCCTATGTAAAATATTTCGACAAAAACAGACGATCTGCAGCACTCTTGATTCTTCAATAAAAAAAGAGTTCCAACCTACGTTGGCATTTCATTCACACAGGCGCTGAGTGCACACCAAAGTTTATATTTGAAAATGATTCTTGTTCCATTAATCAACCTTTTAACAAATTTGTTTCAATCTCATTTCTCGCGTCGAGATTTTATGAAAACTCAGTTTAAACACCAGGGTTACTGTGTATATCAATATAAATGCACATTGTACCACAACTCTAGTAAAATCTCTGCTACCAAATACCTTCATGTAGTTTAGAAATAGTGATACGGAAAATGTCTCTGACTATTGTAAGGCTGCATCTTTATTGAATCCGTATTTCTCCCGACACGTTGTAGGACTAACGGACGGCATCAGAAGAAAATCAAACACTTAAGTTTTAAAGTAGATGCCTTCATTGGAAAGGGTAGTCCGATACGACAATAAACGATCACTACCGATTACTGACCGATGAGTAGTCAAATCAAAAGTGTTTGTTTTCAGTCCGATCTTTCAGTCCGACGGAGTGGTATATATAATAATAAATAATAAAATTGATAAAGAGTTTTTGATAATTATTGTGAGAGATGAGCCTCGCTTGTGGGATCAGAGAAATAAGGATTATCATAATAGTGATATGAAGCATAAACTATGGGAGGTTACTGGGGACCAATTACTGGTAGAAGGTAAGTATAAACTATGTTTTTCAATGTTAAGTGGAAATTACCACATGTTAGGACAACTAACTACTAATTGTAATTGCATAATCAATTATATTATTTTAAAAGTTAATATTAAACAGAAAAATAATTGATTGCTGTCACTCAATGCGTTCGATTTGCCACGGAACTGTCCCCATTCCGTTGAAGTACAGTTTGAATGTGTCTCTGATGAATCGATCCTGTTGCGATGGCCTGTTGAACCTTCTTGATGAACTACTCTGATGAAGTGGTGATTCAATCAAACGGTCTTGTAATTTCGCAGAGCTGACAAAGTCACCACCTTCACGGTCAATAATTATATTGTGTAGTAGGCAGATACATTTTACTATCCTCTCTGCTTTTTCAACTTCGATTTCAATACATGTTTCTAGTAAACGCCACTTAGCGGTCATACTTCCAAAGACACACTCTACGCATATTCTAGCTCTTGATAGCCGATAATTGAAAACCTTCTCTTCGTATGAGAGATGTCGTTTTGAGTAAGGATTCATTAGATAAGTTTTTAAAGAATAGGCATCATCTCCNCGGTAAAGTAGCATGACAGTTCTCCAAGAACGTAGACAAAGTAGAAGCGGAAAAAGTTCCTCCGTCACTCTGTTTTCCATACCCTCCTACATCTACAAAAATGAAGCGACAACGGTAATCTGCAACAGCTTGTAGAACTATGGAAAAAATTTTTGTAATTAAAATAGGTAGTTCCACTTTATTTTGGACATTTAATTCTAATATGTTTGCCATCAATACATCCAATGGCATAAAAAAATTCCACGGCTCATGGAATCCTGCCGCTATTTCTACAAATTTGTTCTGGTCAGGAATAGGTAGGTGTTGCTGATAGACATTTCACCATATTGCATCCACAACTGACGAGACACATTGGCCAACTGTGTAGTCATTCATTCGAAATGTTAACCTTGGAACCGAAATGATATTCCCGTTGCTAAGTATCTAAAACAGTAAAATCAAATTGCTATATTTACCATAAGATTAGGGGACGGTTTCGTCGTATTTTGTACTTTGAAGTTAACCTATTCATAAAAGATAATTATTGTCAGATCTTCTTTATACTTTTCTTTTTTTTCAGGTGAACAAGCTCAAAAAAATGGAAAAATTTAACGAGACACTTTTCGAAGGAAATACAAAGTACACCATGAAACCAAGAGCAGTCAAGAAGCGACTGCTAGAGATGAATGGCCTTATTTTAAGGATATGCTGTTTTTGAAGGACATTATAACTCCGAGAGATAGCTCAGGAAATTTGCCTGGAAAAATAAACGAAAGTGAACCTTGTTTTCGTGACCGAAGCCCCTCCACCATGGATAAGGAAAGTACAAATCAACCAGATATTGATCTTTTTCCAGAGGCATTCACTTCATTCGCCAAACCTCCAACCCGTGAACCAAAACGTAATTTAAAAAAAAATTGATTACGATTCACATGCGCCTGAAATTGAAGAAAGAAAGGTAAAAACATATTTCTCGAAAAACAAATAACTACCAAAATGATGACGATTTTTTTTCATAAGTTTATTCTCAAGTGTTAAGCAACTTGATCAACTAGAAAAAATGAAACTCAGAATGAAAATTTTGGGAGACTTTACTCAAGCATTGAAAGCTCATAGTATTGCAAGTGGAATGAGTTCATCAGGAGCCATATCATCGCCTTCTGATTCTCACTTGTCATCATTGCAATCATCTCCTTATCTGTCACCAAGTGAATCCGATTACGTATAAGATTCACCTTCTTTCACCACTGTAAATCGAGGACCTCAGCCTCTGATACAAACTGCCCAGCAACATAGCAATTGAATTGTAAAGTTACATTTATTTGGAATTTGATTTATCAATACTATCTAATATTACAGTGAAAAAATAAATTAAAATTAATTGCGTTCACTTACCTTATACCATAGATGTAGCCTATGCTTCATAATCTACAAGAACTTTTGGAAATGACTATTTCTATAACATCAGGATCACTTACGAGTTATATTATTCAAATTGAATGTCTGCAGTCGTTTGTAGTAATCGGAATGTTATCGAGAGGTACCAACGGAGTTGCTGGTTTTTTTAATACTTGGTAGGTCTAGTGTAGCACACTACACTTTTATTTCGGCTACTTTAATAATTTTAAAATAACCAAAATTTTTATTGTCGAAATTATTTTTCGCTCCGTATCTTTGAAACAAAGCGCTCTATCAAAAATCATCAAAGGACAAACTATCCTTGGAATAGTCCCTTAATTAGGTTCACTTAATTTATCACCATTTTTCTGATTTGTAGTAAACACATTTTTTTTCATTGAAAAATGCATATCTTTGGAAAAATAAAGAAGCATTGTGGGTGAAAGATGTTATGCCCATAATGTTACAAACAGTAATTCTAGAGATATTTGAAGGTGAAAGAAGTAGATCGAAATGAAGTAACACTGAAATTACTTCAAAAATAATATTTTAAACATTTTTGTGCTCTTTGGAGATGAGTGTTTCATTAATCTTTCCATTATATCCATATATGTCGAAATTAATATATAAAGTTGACCTGGAGAAAAGGGTAAACATACAAACAAAAATAATATTATTTAGACTTGTGTATACCATATCATGATAAAACTGAAGCCGAAATATAAATTAATATCAATGAACTGCGATTTTGATATTTTTCAACAAATATAAAATGCAGGTTGGTTATCACATTCATTTTCTAGTTGGAAGAGTGGAAAAATAAAAAAAATGTTCCGTATAAAAGATTTATATAACAATGTGGTCAGGGTGGTATGAGGTGGTATGGAAATGACAACAAACTCTTACATGACTTCTTTCAGTTGTTTCTGGGACTGTTATTTCGTATCAATATTTCATGCCAAAAAATATCCACTTTTAGTCTGGACAATTATTTATTGACAATGTCAAATTTACATAAAAACTCTTTTTCCAACAACACCATAACAACAACAATCCAACGGTAATAAGATTAAGAAAATAAATAAATAACTCAAAACTAATCAAATAATCAACATTTCTCCCCCACTAGAAGGATCAACTCAGTCTTCTAGTTACAAT
>WOGM01000297.1:0-13854 GCA_015342125.1 Leptinotarsa haldemani | reverse complement strand
GAGCAATTGTCTGGTGGCCGAAGGCTATACAGAAAACGGCTCAGGTGAAGCTCTCTGGCTTGAAGAGACATGCTTGTCTGGCCATCTGTGGTGCCAACAATACCACATCGTCAGCAGCCACGAATATCCTTCAAGATCTACCTCCTTTTCATATACTTCTGGAGAGAGCGACTAGATGGACTGTATATAGACTTTACACATCGCCAATTACACATATCAATACAATGCAGAGTAAACTTGACTGTTGGTTCACACTGGAAGTCACAGCATTCTGGGAATGACGTTTGACATTATGCCTTCAACTTTCAACTACAAACTGCCTTATACAGTACTTTTCCCGAGTAGAGAAGACTGAATCCTCCGGGGGAAGGAAATTTTGGAAACAAATAGTTGTTGGTTCACAAATTGATCAGAAATACCTTCAGGCTCTGGTCCAGGTGTTTTCAGTTGCAGACCCAGAACAGACATATCAATCTGCTTAGGAATCTATGCGATTGTATTTCAATCGGAAATCTACGCTATTGAAATGTGTGCGGAAAGATTGGAAGAATCCAACCAAGAAGAATCCATCCAAACTCTTGGTTCCTAAGGAGCAACGAGCAAATTGGCAATTTGAATAATTTCGAGACTACGTCTATACTTGAAAATGACAAACTGATGTTTCTCTGTATATGCACCGTAGTTGTAGACATAACGCCAAACATATAAACCTGGCATGAAATTTAATCTTTTGAATTTGTATAAAAACAACAGCTAATTCTTAAACTTATTTGTGAGCAACATGTATGTTTAGATATGTGTTGTTATAAAAAGACTCTCAAAAAATTCAGATAAAAAAGTACAGCGAGGTCACCCTATACATGTCTAGAAATCCACAGATTTGATATAAAACAAAAGAGTAGAAAATTCAAAATTTGGATACCAAAACTTAATAATTTTCATAAAACAGACAACCGGCAGAGGTTGTAAATTAATGTAAAATGAATACAAAATCATATCTGTTGAATAAAATTGGAAGAGACATCATGAACTTGTTGTAAATATTTATAAATAATGAAAAATGTGAATTTTATTGTTTTCAACCATTTCCCCAGTTACGGACATCAAAGTATGCTTAAGATTTTCAACTTTTTTCATCAACAAAAGGATTCTTCTGAAGGCGACAATAGTGGATGCCACGTAAAAGATTGTCTCTGAAAATTTAATTCAATTTTATATAAAGTTAGTCAATATTATATAATTATATCGAATAATGATAATTGAATGGAGGTATGATAAAAACTAACCTGTATAAGATAAATCCCATCANATATCGAATAATGGTAACTGAATGGAGTTGAAGTTAAAACTAACCTGTATAAGATAAATTCCATCATAAATTCAGCACTTGGAGGATTTCAATCACAGGAAAGGAAGATCCAGTGGATAAGAAATTTTCACTACACACAATTCACTGAAGAAAAACTAGGTATTTCCATATCCAGTATCAAAATATATGCATATATAAAGAAATAATTTGTCCAAAAACAAAAACTGGACAGTTGAATTGAAAAACTTAACTCCAAGAACTACCATCGACAACGAGTAGAAAATCACATGTTAGTGCGTTCCGTTATTCGCTTTAATTAATTCGGTGTAGCCATAGAATTTTTTTTTGAGTTATTTGCTGTTCTCTTTAGGTAATTTATATTTAGAATTTGAGTGTTACATTTTATTAAACTGTTCTACATTTTCTTATATTCCGTTGTTTCCTTCCCAAATTTATTTTCAGTAACACCTCCTATTCAGATTATTTTGGGTAGGTAATAATTGTATTTGAGCCTAAATCCACCTGAGGTGTTGGGAAAAATCTCTATACATTGAGTAAGAGGGATTTCAACTCACCACAAGGGTCTAGCTGAGTCAAAATTATTATTTCATCACATAATAAACAACTATAAAACTAATAATAACGAGTAAAAGTCAAACAAAATCAAAGTTCTATTTCTTCAAAATTGAAAACAATAATGATTACAATAAATTATAACAAAACCCAACTCAATTATAACAAAACCGTTAACCAGCACCGCTACGACCGACAATTCTCAGAAGTCGAAACTTGTGCCAGCTAAGGACTAACGAGGTCTTACCTTTTGATGTGTGTTTCCTAACATATTTTTTCTTCTATATCTGGTTACAGTTTTTTAGCTCATATAGCAAAATGAAAATGAAATTATTTAACTGTTTGGGCCTGTTTTGAGCTAGATGATTTTGAGACGTTTTGGTTTGTGTCGTACCCACCAATTATGAATATGAACTCACAAAATCGTGACTCATTTATTGAAATCCAAATAATCGACGAAGAAGATGATGAAGAATTGCTCCCAAATGAAAAGTTTCCATCTGATAATATATTTCAAATAAACTGATACAAATCAAGTATCATTGAAATCTCTGTTCTCTCAGAATAAATATTTGACCACAATTGTATGATTTTCATTCATACCTCTGAAACACTGAATTATAACAATGTTGAAGAATTAATATATTTGTTTTTGATTAGATATCACCACAGCTATTTTATACACAATCGTTTTCGCGTTCTTTTTCGAAACAGTGCTGATACGATATGCAGAATGGATCATTGTGAGAAAGAGAAAAGAAAAATCAATCCAAGAGAAAGAGCAAATATTCTTTCCCTAATCACTTTCTCGTAAGTATAAAACTTTGGAACTATCAGTGCATAAATAACATTACTCGTAATGGCTTTACAAGTATTCCTTAGTTTCATATTCATGACTTAAAAAGTAAGAAATCATTGGTAGTCTTCATCAATAGTAATACATGAGTGTTTTAACTTATCAGCAACCCAGCTGTTGAAATATTTTGTTGGAGCCTCTCGCATCGCGAGATTGCATACACTTGAGCTTAAAAGACTGATGTGTACTGACCAAATCTTTTTCTTATTCGTTTTGCGACCGATCTGTGAACCAGGTGGTCTGTGAACCAGGTGAGAACATGCTTGCCATGTTCAGAATTGAAGCATTAATCTGCAAAATTTGTGTCGAAAATGTATTTCCGTGTCATGTGTTCCAAGAGCACGCTTGATCGTATGATGATCGTTTCTCCACATGTTTAGAAATTTCTAGTTTGCCCAATATCATGTATATCGGTGAGTTTTCCAGTTTGTACTGGCCCACTTTTGCTTCCCTAATCAATTTCAATATGTAACGAAGGAAGATCCAAGAATGTCCTCAATGCAGCTGTTTTCATTGCTCCCATTATTCTTAAACATGCAAGTCCTCACATAGTGCTGTTTTAATAACGATCACCAGATTTGATCACGAAATCAAAAGATGTATATGTTATCATATATTTAACTACCATGGCAAAGAACCAATATGCCATGTCTGGTTTCAGACATGGTCCTCTTGGTGAATACTTCTTGAATCAATCATGTTCGACTTTAACTCACCCTTCATTCATCAGTCTGTTCTACAGGGCCTGCTGCATGTGTCCTTCACTAAATTACAAACTTTGCCGGAACTAGAATGTCTAAGAAGACGTTTAGTAATCCGAATTCACAATTACATGACCAGTATGATAATACATATATTTTGTGATATTGCTATCATCTAAACACGGCCCATATATACTATCACAGAAGTTCATGTGTGAGAGAACAATTGAATCACAAAGTTCTCTCTTTGTGCTTTGATTTACAAATTTTCACTGGGGGTAGATCATTTTCAAACTAGCATAGCCAATTCTCAACTTTGACGTGACGTGCTCCATATATTTGAGTTTATTGTCAATCATCGAATCCAGATTTCTAGTGGGTGTTCTGAAAGAAATATTCTCATCAGCCATACTAATTCAATTTAATCTTTCTCTTGGAGATGATCACTTGGTGATCGAAACACGTGTCGAGGTGTTGAAAATAGCGATTTGGTGTTGGGAAAAACTCCAGTAATAGCCATTCTGCAATCCTTTTCTGATTTTATTATTACAAAAAAGTATAGCCATGGATTTTTTTTTGATTGATTTTCAATAAATGTTCATATGATATTTCAAAAAGTGTTTGCAGATAATAGTTAAGAGAGTATTCTGCTGCAAAAGTATCTGATGGGTTGAAGGAAAGTATAGCTGCGTGTCGTCTGCGCATAGATGATACTTGCAACGAGTTAATGACTTTACGAATTGTGCAGTATGAATTGCATAAAATAATGGACCCAAAATACTCCCTTGACCTACACCAGTAGCTACAGCTGTAGGAATGATTTTATCAAATCGCAAGCTCGCACAGAAAAGCCGATATGATTTTAGAATTGCCAATAGAATTCAATGATTCGACATATCGAACACTTTTGTGTATTCTAGAAGTACCAGGATCGTTGCCTTACTTTCGTCCATTGTCCTAGAACATCATCTGACACATCAGTCAATGCAGAGCTACAGCTGTAACCACCTGGCCAAAAACCTGATTGTTTCGATGGTAGATAATTCATCGGGTCGATAAATGGTACTATTTGAGACTCGATGGCTCTTTCGAACACTTTTGAAAGAACAAGTAGAATCGAAAGTGAACGTAAGTGTGAGAACTCTGATGGTGAACTAATTTTTGGCAGAGGATTGACGAGAGCTTCCTTCCATAACTGTGGAAAATAGGAGTTTTGTATACAAAAGTTAATTATATACGTTATATGTGGCACAATAAAGGGGCAGCATAGTATTATTAGAGTAATATTAAGGTTGTCACACATCACGCCCAAATGCCTTAGAATCAATACCTTTCAGAATTTGAAAAACAAATTCTTCATTCACTTCCACGAATGTAAAAAATGTAATAATTTTCATTATGGTGCAGAAGACGTAGTATCTCATATATTACAGAGTTTCTCAACAGTTGGATAACCTCTTGCTACCCATACCACTAATGTTTTTTCCATGATGGTTATACATATAAACTTTCTGCAGCATGTGTCTTTGGTTTCTTTCCTTCTTGATGCCTGATCGACTGATGTTAGGAACGTACATTTGAATGCGCCCTCTATGTCCAAGAGATCATTTCAAAGTACAAATTAACTAAAAGAACAATTTGTTCAGGCCAGTCTCGACTCGCCTACACTGTATATAGGTTAATGGGCTGACACCTATCAGAAAAAAACTATTCCCCTGGCTGATACCACGAAGGGCGTTGGATTACATCCAACAAGTGTCACTGCAGGAATCTTCACAGAAATATTTCCTGCAAATGCTGTTGGCAAATCGACTCCATAATTGAAAATCGATGGAATCGATTTTCAACTATAGGAACGGGCACACTTGCAGACCGGTTTTGGACTATTTGGCCTCTCGTCAGTGCAAGGTAGTGGCCATCATCAACCTAAAGTTTATGATATTCCATAACTGAAAATTGAGTTCCTTTCAGGGGATCCTCCAACAAAGTACGTTTTTGTTTTCATTAGCCTATTCTGCTCTTCTCGTGAACCGGCATAGAGCCGTTTCCTTCAACCTAATCTCGACCTGAACTATATGCGTTTTTGTTTTGATACACTGGTCTGGTAGACAGTGCTATGTTCCTAAAATATCAGTCAATTTGTTTTTCTGGTGTCTTCAATACAAATAACGTGAGATTGATTTGTCTAAATGCATTCACTTTGGTTCTGGATTCATAATGAAATCTCCATATTTTTGAGTATCTCCGGGCCTTACTTTTCCTGAAGATTACATGGAATTTTTTGGTTCTTTTTGCAGCGTTTCTGTGTAAATGCCATCTAATTTCGGTGTCTATAAGGTCGGAATAAGTATGTGGCCCATTTGATTTTCTCCAAATCTACCACTCTTTTTGCCACCAGTCAATTCTTCCTGAACACATTTTTAGGGACATCTGGCTCTGAACCAGAGAGGTGCATTTGGAAGAGCTGTCTCAGAGTCTCTCTTCCTGTTTTTTGTGTACTCCCTGGTTTTTCTTATTGGATAATTCATTGAAATCTGTGGCACCTTCGAAAATATCGTCTCTCGAATCTGATGCAAACTCAAGATGGGTCTCTCTTAGATTTACTAAGGTGTCTGGGTTCATTTTGCTATGATGATTTTGTGATGATCCCAGATCCCTAGGTCCCTTGTCCTTTCGAAGGTTTTTTAGTCTGTTATGTACTCCGTGCAAAATTATGATTCCACCATGTGTTTGATCTGTGGTTGCCGGTGGGAGGATATTTGTTGTTGGTTAAAGGATTATTTTCCATTATCGGTCTGTTTCCAAGTCTGCCTTACAAACCTCTCAGTTTGTTTTTCAAGGGTTCAAACTGAAACTTTGAATTTCTAAGCAGGAACTATCAGGAATCAAAAAATAAAAATGAGGTGTTTCTGCATTATCAGAATTACTGATCGTCTTTAAATTTATTTTTAAATGAATATCACCAACGAATATACCTAAATATGAAAATAATTAGTTAGCATCCATTCGATAGATACAGCTCATCATAGTCTCGCCAGTATGTGAATACCCGCATCACCAACTGATAACAAGTGACTGTTTCTTATCTGACGATACCAATAAAATCACCAGTTTTAGGAATCAGGTAATTTTTTAGGGTAAAGAATTCAAATATGAGAAATATACCAGTTTTACCTTGAGATGACGCATTGAGTTTCATTTATTTAACTTCATTACTGATCTTGACATCATAATGATTGAGTAAAGCCAATGCTAGAGCAAATAAATCGTAGATTAGAAGAATGCAAATATGTATTCCAATGAACAGACTACATACAACTGTCACTCAAATATATGATGGAATATAGGAGAGGAATTTCCAGAAACAGTTCTCAGCAATACTCGTGATATTTCTAAATGGTCTGAAATATTTGTTATTTTGGAAAAACCTTGAAATATCATCTCGCCATTATAATTCCATTCTGGAACACTCAGATTATTTCAAATTCATACTTATGAAAACTTTCAGAATATACGTTCAGGAGACATTCACTTGATATGACAAATCACCGACCCTGCGAAGAACTCAACCTCATTTGGAGACTTTTTACCAGTTCATTGGATTTTCTCTCTTCAGTCGAACTCTTGTACTAACTTGGTATAATCATCTTCGTTTTTATGCTTCTTTAAAATTGGTCTTCTTGGGTATTTTTCCAGAATTACAAAATGATTGTTGCTTCGAACTTTGTTTCCTCCAGTTGTAGATTTTTGGTTCCTACTTTCTTCATAAGACTCCGAAGAATTTGTTTCAGTTGTCAGGTAATAGGTTCATCTAACTTGTTCAGTTTGCAGAAGTCATGTTAGTTGGACTATGGTGCTGTGTGATATTATTATGTTATTACTATTCAAAGGAAACTTATTTGGAAAAGCACTATCGAATAAATGTCAGACATAGGTAAATGAAATTAAGGATTAGAAAATATTGAAAATAATACTCCCGTCTCATACAGTTGGGTTGGGTTTAAGGATACTCATACGTTTTCACCTAATTCCGCGATATAACCCAAACTTTCATATGTAATCCGTTTCACAATTATAAGTACTCAAGAGGTTAAACTAATAACGAAATAATTCACACAAAGAGTTTTTCATAGGTTTGAGAATGATTCTGATTTCAAAATAAAATTTTCAGATATGTGGTGGGCACATTCAGAAAAGCTTTCAAACATGATCTCGAAGAAGAAGATTTGTATGAAGTTGTCGGAATATGTGGCTCGAAAAAATGTGGAAACAACCTGGAAGAGCAGTGGAAGTTGGAAAATAAGAGGAGTTCCGAACCATCCATCTTAAAAACTGTGTGGAAAATATTTGGCTGGAAATATACCGTGATATGTGTTATAGATTTGAGTTTCAGAATATCCAAAACGTAAGTGAAAATCATAAATACACTGAACCATTATTAACACTACCTATGATAATAATCATACAAATTTCACAACACATTTTTATTCAACAACCGTTCCGCTTCACGGTGCTTCATCGTTTGGACTAGTGGGAGCAGTTCAACTGATGAAGCACCGTGTAGCGAAACGCGTCTCAAATAAAAATTTATTGGGGAAATTGTATGATCATCATCCTAGACAGTGAGTGAAAATTATATTCATGTATTTGGATGTCACTCTGAAGGATAAAAAGAAAAAGTCGGTTGTCAATAATAAAGTAAGAATTGAATAGAACTGGACGATACTTGATGAAAATCCATATAAAAAAACTAATCAATACAGTTTATTATTGTATGATTTTCACTATAAGGGTTTTACAAGAACCGCGACACGTATTTCGCTATACGATAGTTTCTTCAAACGTCTTCTTTACGTTTCGTGGGAGAACAGATTTTCAGTCTACCCACACATCGTTGTCAGTTGAACAAGTGAAAGTATTCTCTGGTAATTTGTCTATTTTCGATGGTTTAAAGTGTCTTTCAAAAGTAAAATTTATATGAATCTGCTCAAGAATTCGAGCCGAAGATAGTGAGTTGATAAATATTGTAATTTAATAGATTAAATAATAACTGATATGCATATCGGTGAATGAAAACAACTTACACCCGAAAAAGTGGACCGTTTTTCTGCTACAAAAACGAAACACTGATACTAGAACCAGTGACCAGTGGCGTACCAAGTTGAATTTCAGCTCCAAATAATGGAAGTCTACTTTAAATGCTGCAAAAACAAAGAATCGCAAAACGTGTGTTGTATAGTATGCTTCGAAGTATTTCATCGTGCCTGTATAGAAAAAAAGAAATTCTGTAAAGATCTGGGTGGTGGCAAGTTATACTGTTCGATGAAATGCGAGAAAAAAGGTATTTCCCATAAAGTAGAGCATGACAAGGCACTTGAGGAAGTTGCTTTAATGAAAAAACAAATATTCGAAAGGGACTTACTACTACAGAAGAATGAAGATGATGCAAATGAAGAAGTCGAAAAACTTAAAGCGGTAATTGACCAATTGAAACAAACAATAGAAGAAAATAACATATATATCAAACGGCTGAATAGAAGAACAAGGGATTTTGAAGATGAAGTAATGGAAAGAGATGAAAAAGACCAGGAAATGTTGAAGGAACAGAGTAATATCATAGAAAAACTGAACAAAAAAATTATTGAAATCAAAAAAACAAATCAGTCCTATGAAAATAATATGAAAATTAGGATTGATGAAAATAAATTGTTAGCAGATGAGCTCAAACGAATGGAGGAGATATGCAGAAGCATGGTGGAGTCAATTAAAATTTTAGAACAGGAAAATACAAGATACAGCAGAGAACTGACTGAACTAAAAAGTCAGATAGACGCAGTGGATACAAAGATTCTTGAAGAAAGGAAAAATGAACAATTTTTTTCAAATAAAGAAGTAGAAGAAGCAATTGAACAATTCTCTTCTAATAAAGAAGAAGAAGCAGTCGAAAGTGAGAGAAATAAGATTTTGATATTATGTGATGAAGGAGGCAGGAACGTAGGAAACTTATTGAGTAAGGAACTTAGACAAAAGTATTTTGTACAAACTATAATCAAACCAGGTGCTAGTTTAAAATATGTTATTGAAGATATAATACAGTTGACACGATCATTCACAATGAACGATTTTGTGATTATACAAGCTGGTTTCAATGATTTTCTCAATAAGAATTATCCTTCATTCAAAATGTTAAATAATAACTTGAAACAATGTCTCCATACAAATTTGATTTTGACTACAGTTCCTCTTAGATTATCACATCTAAATTATTTTATTGACAAATTTAATGACAAACTTGGTAAGTACATTACCAGGTTAGACAATTGTATTAAGACGAGAGCAATATTAGTAGATATTAACGATGATAGACGTGTACTTACTAAAAATATGTTAGTTTCTAAATTAACTAGTATAATTGTTAATGGTAGAAAACATAGTAACTTAGTTCATATCGAGATAGGTGAATATCCAAATAGAGATGAGGTATGCAAGATCGCTGATGATAAGGATATAATTGAAAGTAATTTTTTAGAGAGAGCCAAAAAAACCGTAGAATACAACGCATAACGAAAGATATTGACTGTTTTCTTCTTTACATGAATTCGCAAAGTCTTCTAGCACATTTTGATGAAATAAAGCATTTTGTTGATGATAAAAAACCTTTATTAGTCTGTTTATCGGAAACACATTTAACAACTGATATATACAATAGTGAAATTGATTTAAGTGGTTATGTAGTTCATAGAGTGGACAGTAGTAGTAGACACACTGGTGGTGCCCTCATTTATACAAAAAATGAATTACAAATCTTGACTATTTCTAAAACGTGTTTTGAAAAGTCCTACTGGTTAATATCTGTAAAATTTGTGTATCATAAAATTACTTTCTTAGTTGTATCAGTTTATAGATCCCCAAACAGCAGTGGTGTATTATTTTTAGACTTTTTCGAAAAATGGTGTGATGATAATTTAACAGACAAGAATATGAAGATTATTATTGTTGGAGATTTCAATATTAATTGGTATGGTACGAATACGTACACTCAGAGATTGATGGCTGTGATAGAGGATATTGGTTTTGAAAATAAAGTTAAAGAGCATACGAACATAACAAGTAGTGGGGGTACTTTAATTGACTTAGTGTTGTCAAATTGTGACACCAATGTACAAGTACTGGATTTACCTAGAATTGGTAACCACAGAAATATAATAGTAAATCTCGATGAAGTTGTTTCAAAAAATAAAGTAAAATTAATCGAGAGTAGAGGTAGGACTTTGGATTATCATGCAATCAATGAAAGACTAGAGAGTATAGAATGGGATTATAGAACCTATGATATTAATCGTAAATATAAGTATTTGGTTACCACAATTTTAGAAGCTGTTGATACAGTTGCCCCTGTGAGGCAGATAAAAATATTACCTCACTATCAAGAATGGTGGAATATTATAGTCAAAAATGCGACTGCAGAGAGAGATGAAAGCTATCGGATATATGTCAATAATCGTATAGCAGAGAACTGGGAAACCTACCGACAAAAACGAAACACTGCTGTGAAGGTTATAAGACAAGAAAAAAAGAAATATTTAGAAAATAAGATAAATAGTAATATCGGTAATCCTACTAAAATGTGGCAGACTTTGAAGAAATATATACCAAAGAATAGTGTTTCTAGCACATATGCAAGTATTGAATTCGATGATGTTATTATTGAAAATGATAATATCAAAATGTCAAATAGTCTTAATGAATACTATGTCAAAAGTATTAACGATATCACTGATTCAATTAATATACCTCAAGACGAAATTCCTCTTATAGTTAGTCCTGTTTCACATAAATTGAGATATTTCAAGATGATTACCATTGTGAATCTCAAGGAAATAATATTTTCAATGACAAATAAAAATAGTACAGATGAAATATCTACAAAATTGTTGAAAGAATGCTTCTCAACCATCTCTAAACCACTTTTGAATATGATAAATTATTCTTTCGAAACTCATAAAGTGCCTGATGAAATGAAAATTGCAACAATTATCCCAATTCCTAAAGTCCCAAATACGAATAAAGCTTGTGAATTGAGACCAATAAATATGATACCAATTATAGGAAAAGTACTAGAGAAAGCGGTCTACAATCAAATTGTGGATCACTTGGAAGGTAATAAGGCCCTTACATGTGTTCAGTCAGGGTTTCGTAATAAACACAGTTGTGAAACTGCTCTGCAATGTGTGCTCCACGATTGGAAGAACACTTTAGAAAAAAATCAAATAACAGTGACCGTTTTTCTGGATTTGCAAAGGGCTTTCGAAACTATTGACAGAACCAGATTATTGAAGAAATTGGAGTCAGTTGGAATTGTAGATGCAGCATTACAATGGATTGCAGACTATTTGAATAACCGGAAGCAAAAATTAAGACTTAACCATGTTACATCTGGCACACTCGATAATAATATAGGAGTGCCTCAAGGTAGTGTTCTGGGTCCTTTATTGTTTCTAGTTTATATAAATGATATGGTTGAGGTGGTGAAAGAATGTTGTATACACCTCTTTGCTGACGACGCTGTTATTTATTACACTGGGAATAATCATTCAACATGCTTCAATGCAATCAACGAAAGTTTAGAAGCCATTCAAAATTATTGCTGTGGAAACTTATTGAAAATAAATACAAACAAAACAAAATGGATGTTAATCAGTAGAGATAAAATGTATAGGGAAGTAATGAAAACAGACCAAAACTTTCAATCGATGGTGTCCAGATAGAAATGGTTGAGACATTTAAATATTTAGGGGTTTTGGTTGATCGTCAACTGCTACATTCGGTTACATTCAATACAATTGGAATTGGACATACCTATGGCTCAATTGTATTTTTGGTCAGACTCCAGATGTGTTATTTCTTGGATCAGGAGTGACGGCAGAACATTTAAACAATTTGTTTCACATAGAATAGAAGAAATTCATCAAAAGACTAATATGGAACACTGGAGGTGGGTTCCTACCGACCTGAACCCGGCTGATGAAGGGTTCAGCATTTTAATATCACCAAAGTAATTGCAGATGTTTGGATTTTTGCGACTACCCAATGAAGACTGGCCCAAAGAAGATTTCAATAATGAATCACACGGCTCAAACACAACGTAAATGAATACAGAATTCGCCAAAGTCTGTTTAACCATTTCTGAAAAGAAACACCCGCTTCCTGACATAAAGCATTTTTCAAATGGCTGAGACTGATGAGGTATACAGTATGGTGTTTAAGATTTTTGAAAAAATTAAGAAAAACCGAACATTCTGAATATATTTCAAATGAGCTGGTAGTAGGGAAAATTGAAAAAGGTCAGAAATTTTGGATAAGGCAATGCCAATTGGATACTTTTCCAGAAGAAATTTGAAGTCTAGAAAGTGGAATACAGATACCTTAAAATAGCAGAGTTTTTGATTTATATCCCAAACTGAAAGACCGAGTCATTGTACTTGTCGGAAGAACCAACTTAGCGAATACCGTCAACGAAGAAACTAGAGAACCAGTAATTTCAGATACTAAGCACGACTATACGAAATTACTCATCAAACATTACCACGAAAAATTCAGACACTGAACGAGAATTGATCTTGAATGAAATACGGCAAACATTTTGGGTGATTGATGGTAGAGCAGTGATGAAGTCGGCATTATCAAAATGCCAGAAATGTAGGAATAAAAACGCCCAACCATTGCCTACAGTAACCCAGGACAAAGATTTGAGGAGCCTGGTGGAGTCTCACCCATCACAAACAGCGCGTGGGATGGCAGAAAAATGAGCGTCTACTTCCATGCAGTTTTTTATAGTTTAAAACGTATTGGAAATGTTGCAAAGCTCGAAAAGTGGATGTTTCTCGATTTGAACTAAAGACAGAAACTGTCACGTTTCGAGGTGGTCTTCTTTGCGTTCGTGCAACCGAAACAATATTTTTTGGATAGAATCGTCATGTGTGATGAAAAGCGAAACCTCTACGACAACAGGACACGTTCAGGACAATGGCTGGACACCGATGAGCCATCCAGAACTTCCCAAAGGTATGATGATCAGAAGCTGTTATGATTCACTATAACTCGCTGCAATCTGGCCAAACCATCACAGCAGAGTCCTTTTGTGAGAAAATCGATGGAGTGTACCGAAAATCACATCAGCAATAATAATAATAATAATAATAATACATTTAATTTAATTTTTAGAAACACATACAGTTTATCGATACGTCAACAAAGTATATCTGAAATAGTCTAAAATTAAAAACATTACAGGTTATTAGCTCAAAATTGAAGAATTAAACAACATTAACACGCAAGGTAACAAATATTCAATTAGTCTTTAGGAAACATAGTCAATACAGGATAACATAAATTCATTATTACAATAATGGCAT
>WOGM01000296.1:0-13941 GCA_015342125.1 Leptinotarsa haldemani | reverse complement strand
TCTTAAAGATACCCTAAAATAACCAATTTTCCTGGGTTGCGTCTGTCAGACGTGTGTTACTCATAGCGCACTACTTTCACGTGTTTCCAGTTGAGGGTTAAAGGATTGAATATTAATCTTCACGTTTGTGGTAGACCTGCTTATCCTAGAATTTTCCTGGTTGAATTTCTCTTGATTTATGAACATTTTCTTCAAACATTGGTGAGTGTATAATAGTTTAACATTCAATATATTTGCTTCCTGATATAGTTTATCGGTTAAAACACGTTTTTTTTTCAGGAAGAAGTTGTTTTCTGGCTTAGACACGTCTGCTGTATATACCAAGAAGATGTGTGGTGGAAGAACCGCAACTTATGGGACTCCTGCTTCCAGAAGTCGTATGGTAGAGAGTTCGTGTTCTACTCTGCAATGGCATCGTCGGTCTGCTAGAAAATATCCGATTAGTCTCACCATTTGTTTCGAGTAGCCAAAATTTCTCTTCATGCTAATAGTTAGTCGTGCCAAACTCTGTCGAATGTCTTGGAAACGTCTAGGAAAATCGCTTCGGTGTGGTATCTTTCGAAACCACAGTCGCATAGCCTACTAACCTCAGGACTTGAAGCTCTGTTGAATGTTCAGATCTGAAACCGTACTGTTCAGATCTGAAACCGTACTGTTCGTCTGGTTAGATTCCTAGTTTGTTGGTTTGGTCCTCTAGTCTTCTCAATATGATGCATTCTGCCAGTTTGCTCAACGAAAGGGTTGACCTTATTGATCGATGGTTGTCCGGGAATAACAGATTATTCTTCGGCTTCGCTATGTGGACGACCGTTGCCTCCTTGAATGTGTAAGGAAAGTGTTGTAGTATGAGTTTAGCAATATTGATGTTTTTCATTGCTCCTTTACCCTTTTTTGTTTTCCATTTGTGAGTTTATAATAGAGGAGAAGGTTAGTTTTTGGTATTTGCTTGCGTTCAACTTCAGTTTGTTCGCAGTGAACCAGATTTCAGCACGTTTTTCAATTTTATGAGAAAAAGAAGTTAGTTCCATATGGTTTTTACCGGAAGTGATCAAAGTAGTGTCGTCGGCGAACAGAACGCTTCTTTCGGGTAATAGGAAGTTGTATAGGTCATTCATATAAATGACAGATGAGAATAACCCAAGCACTGATCCCTGAGGGACACTATGTTTTATAGACAGAAAGTCAATCTTATACATTTTTTCTATTTTATGAATATGAACTAAATAACTTCAAAGCATAATACCGTAATAATTCAGTTTCAAAATGAGTATCTCATGAAAGACACAGTTGAAGGTCTTCGACAAGTTACAGAGTGTAATATCCGTAAGTACCCCTTGTTCCGGACTCTCAACTATGCCTCCCGCTATATTGAGAATTGCAAGCGATGTAGAGCAATTTTCTCGAAACCCATAGTGGGCATTCCTCTTGTCAAAGTTCTGATATAGATATCATATCGAAATTGATTTTGTTCAGAAAAAGAGCAATTCCTTTGATTTTATTTGATAGGCATTCTATAATTATATGAAATACACTCACTACATCGATCCCCTTTGATTCCATAGACAAAATAAAATTTGCCACTTTTACATGAGATAATGAAACTGATGCAGTTTCCTCTTTCGTGATGTTTAACATTTTTTTGGAATTTCCCAAATTATTCAATATTGCTCTTTTCAAAGAACGGACTGGTTGGTCCAACTGTAACTCATGTGTTCTGAAGTCATATCTGCGATATATCACACCTCGAGGCCAAAAGGATGGTTTGTAAAAATCTTCCCTGAATTTAAAATCCGCAGCTACCACGAAACTCTTGAATCCGTTTTGTTTTTCTAGAAGAGCTACTGTAAAATTCTGTGCGATTTGATTGGTCTTTCTATGTAAGTATTTTCGGATGTCTTTTTATTCAACACCTTGATTAATCCAATATAGAAACATAGATACTCTTAGATGCCGTCCTCTGAATTTTCCATTGCCATCCTCTGCTTCTTTTATGTTTTCTCTATGATATTTTTTAGGTCTCCTTTCCACTGTTTTCCACTCACTGTGTTCTTCTGTTTCAATCTCGTTTGTCTCTTGTCAAGCATTCAAATTGATGATATCATTCATTAATTTGAGCTTGTCCTTCTCAATTTTGTATACCTTATCATGCTGATTTTCATCAGAGTTAGAGTTCCCATTTGTTTTGCCAGATGTTGACTTAAAGATGGATGTTTATTTAAATTTTGTGGACAGTTTTTCTGAACGTTTCTGGCTACTCTGTTTCTGAATGCTATTCACATTTCAACAGAAGAATCGATCGATCTTATCTGATTAACGGAAAAACAGATTTTGAACAGATTTTTTTTGTTATTGCAGGTTTTTTTATTTTGTCTTGGATTAGCTCAATACTTTCTTTCAACAATGTGTTACTTTCAGACAAAAGTTTATTATCTTTGATAATTTTCCTTTATATAACCAGTTTTATTTTCAGTTTTTCATATTCCATTTTCTCACTTGTTGTAAGTGCATCTGTGGCATTTGTGTCAGTTGCATCCTCATCCCATGGTTGTGGCGGGCTATTAACTGGTATATCTAGATATTGACCTTTGGATTCTTTGTATAGATTTCCTTCAAATTCCTGCTTGCAGCAGTTTTTTTCTCTCCAAATAACTTTTACGATATGCTTTCCTGCATTTCTTGCATGATATTTGATTTTTTATTACACTTTTTTATAATATTCATACTCTAGATTTAACACCATAACTTTACCTTCTGCCATATTGATGAAATGATATGATGATGTTTTATTAATATATTCTGAAAAAAATATTTGTGGACAATAAGTGAAAGATTTTTGTTCATTTCTTTAAAGAAGTCTCCGCCAAAAAAAGAAAGGGTTTAACTTATTTCTGCGAATTCTTTAATGAATTGAAATCATTGAACTCTGTCATTCTACTCTTTTATATAGGTAACATAATATTTTTGTGATGGAAGTTAAACGAGTAGAAATACCTACTTCTTAGTTTCGGACAAGAAAATTAGCAAAAATGAGCAACACCGAAAATGGATCTCGTAACCTCATCTCATTAAAGAGATATATCTCAATTTCAGTTTCCCTTCGAACGGATGTCGGGTCTATTCATTATGCCAAGTTAACGCACTTCTTCAGCTCAAGTACCAATTTTCTTGCACAATAAACTTTAAGTTATCATAAAAGACGAGCCTGTTAAGATAATATCATTCTCGAGTCCCAACCACCCAATCACTCTCATTCATATTATTTGATGAAACTTCAACCGCGAATGAGCTGTCGCTGTGAAAAAGTTTCAGGTTTCAGGAGTGAATATTGACGTACCATCATGACAGTTGATAAAACATTCCTTAATGGCAATCTTGAAAGACATCATTTCAGATAGATACTTCAAAACATTTCTCTGCAGCATTCACACAAGGAGTATTCGTTTTTTGTCCGGCAGATGAGTTTGCCGACTCCCTACGAATTCAATTATGGAAAGAATTATTATGACTGTCCAACTTTCTCAGCGAGCAGTCGAAAAATTTTATCAATATACAGTGTTATCCCCAAAATATGCACCATATGGAAAACTTATTTATTAAGATAAAAAGTTATACTTGATGAAAGTTTGTGCACTAACATGCACTAACAAAATACAGCAAAACACACGTAATATATAAGAAGCCTTCAAATATTTGATTTTGATACAAGAGTAAAGTACACTTATTTTGAAAAATCTCGGGAAATGTTATTTAGAAAAGTTGCTCAGCATGACCATCTAAATAAAGATTTATTTTTTTACCTTTTTTTAATGGGTACTAAGAAAATAAAAATTTGCCAGAACGATAAATAGGCAGCATTCGGTATGAGATGGTTTATTTCAAAAGCCTAAAATATTACAAATTACACAACTATAGTGTTAACCACGGTCAATTAAAAATAATTTTCAAAGTTTTTGGTGCAAAGTTATTCTAATTTTTTGTTAACACCGAAAATTATTCGAAATTATACAGTATTGTAAAAAGAACTTAATATTCAATGATATCAAATCACAGAATATCTAAATGAAATAGGTATTTCGGAACAAACTGGAGATTTTCTTGTTCAAAATAACCCTTATTTTCGCTTTTGAAACAAAAGCGTGTTTCCAAAAGAAATATTTTATATCTCAGTATGATGTCCATCCCGCAACATGTACAGTTCGATTCTTCTTATACAATCCTTGACTGCATTCGTAATGTCATCCGGTTGAATGGACCAGATACAATTAGTAACCATAGGTTTTGAATGTTCTCTATCCCCAAAAAGGATGATGTTTGTAAACTTCGTTCTTCAATAAACCCCATAGGTAGAAATCCATAGGTCTTCAATCTGGTGAGCGCGCCGGCATTTGATACTCTGAGCAACGTCCATCAACGTTCCATCAAATGTTTCATTGAAAAATTGTCATATTGATGCACTATGGGAACCGGGCGTTTTCTTCGTATTGTACCTTATTACATGCGAAAAACTCAAATCTTGAAATAAAATTCCTTTCCTTTGGGGTAATTATGAATTTAAAGGTCCATTCGAAGTGATGGATGCCCTCTCAAATGACCATTATATGGTGAAGAAGGATTTACACACCAGCAGAGCTAACCGCCCATATGTAGGTGCGGTGGCAGCAGAACACATGAAGCCGTTCAGATTCTAAAATCGTTAAGGTAAATAAACCAGAATGAGCCCTTGATGGCAAAACAAGCCCTCGATGGCAAAACGAGCCATCAATGGCAAAACCAGCTCATGATGGCAAAACGAGCCCTTGATGGCAGAATGACCCCTCGTTAACAAAACCAGCCCATAATGTCAGAATGAGTCCTTGATGGCAATACACTCCCTTGATGGCAAAATGAGCCTTTGATGGCGAAATCAAATGTTGATTGTACATCAGTAATTAAATATTTGTTCCTTCTTTTTACGGGTGTTCATAGACATTGCGTTGTTGGGGACAACAACGGGTCAGGATGGCCGTGCAATACCCCCTTATGGAAATAGTGACGGGGCAGCGTTAGTCACTGGGATGACTGGGACAGTGCCGATTACATTGTGTTACAGTATAGGAAATGTATTAATGAATTATTATCGTTTGTGATTTGAAGCAGGAGAGACGTTAATATAATAGTTATATTGTGAATACGCCTATGATTCTGTAACCTCGTCCAACCTACTAAACGTATAAGGGAACAATAACTTAAAAGGTAACTAGAGAAGTCATCAATAAAAACAAAATAATAGGAACAGATATAGTCAATATTCAAATAATATGATAATCAAACCAATGTCGATAAATGAAAGATATTTTTTATGAGAGCAATACTCATTTTCAGTTTCAATATTTTTCATTCTAGACGAGTGAAAAATGAAATTGTTTTCAACTTTTTTCATATAATTGCATCCACACAATTATTTAATAGTACATCTGTTTCCCCATGATCATTCATATCATTAGGATCACAAATACACCTTCTTTAAGCTTCTAAAAGAAATATTCGGTTTGGTACTCGTTTTGTTTTTTATATATCATCTTCTTCCTGATCTTTTTGGGAAAGTATACGTTGAAGTTATTGAATGAGACAGTTTTTGTGACTTCGGTAAAATGGTGAAATATATCTACCTACGTTCCGTAGCTCTCTGGTATAATATAGATGTAGTTGATTTCTATTTTGAATCAAAAGATCTTGCATTCCTTGTTTGTAGTGGATCTTTGTGTATTCAGGAGTTTTTGCGACCATAATTAGAAAGAGGATTGTTGAAGGATATCTACAAAGAGATTTCTTACTGATTTCTATGCTCAGAATTCAGCTGACGGTGAAAGGCGGGTCTTTTATGTTGGTAATGAAAACTGTCTAACTGATTGAAATGAAAGGAAATAAGTTCACGGCAATCTACCATGTTCATTTGAGAAATATTCATTTCGAGTACCATAGTGGAAGCATATAAGCAAAAAAATGAAGTCTACGGCAGTTATTCAGCGTTGGAATTCAGTTCCTGAGTTCTTCCAGATTTTATAACAAAAGATTTCCTCATATAATTAATAGTAGTTTCATTGTACTTTCTTTCAACGAATATTCGATGAGACTATGTGAACTGACAATTTTTCCATTCATGAGCCGATATAAAAAAATTAAACAAAAATGTTAATTGAAGCAAGCATATCACAATATATAAGGTTTTGGAATAACTTTGGAGAAACGCATAGGTAGACAGATAATGATTATAAACTTTGAGCCTCTGGCTCAAACTTCTCTTGATGGTGCTAACTTGGTTAGCGAAACGCGTGTCGAGAGACAGTGTTTTATTTGGTAAAGGTATTCTCGATAGCAGCTTAAACAATATTACGGCTAGTAGGTTATAGCATCAAACGTTACGTCTGCTACTACGACAGACATCATCAGTGGCAATAAATATAATGGTTGGCCTTCTACTTATCCATCTTGATACAGCAAATGTGGGAATCTACCAAAGAAAGAAAGGATCTAACTAAAAAAATAACTTTATTGAAAGATGTGTAAATCATGCAAAGAAGTAATTCACAGATACAAACTGGACAAAAAGCCCTCTCAAAACAGTTATTTTCACATAAACATTGAATTACACGAATGAAAAATACTTTCCAAACAAGCACTTCCATATGAACGCAGAATTATACGAAAAACACTTTTCTCTATTCCGCTACATTCGTAATGGAATCAAATCAGATATCATTCACAGGATTTCTACACAATGTAATCAATGGAAGAAGTAAAATTTCACTTACATGGAACACCACCATCGGAAGTTTCGCCGTAAGACACTTGCCTTATCGGAAAAAATATGGGAGTCTCCAAAAAAATTAAAAATCAATTCTATATAAAGATAGATGTGTAGATCAGGCAGAGAAATTACTTTCAGACACAAACTGGAAGAGAAACCCCTCTCTAAACTGCTATTTCCATATAAACATTGAATTACAAAAAAAATACTAACGAGACAAATACTTTTATATGAACGCTAAATTATTCGAGTGGAAATCTAAATTCAATCACGGTTCATAATATTTCCTGAAACCTTGACCGAAAAATATTAAAATTCACTTCATTACATGGAAATCATCGATCAATAAATTGCTACAAAATTAATGGTCCCTATTCTAAATTCAAAATTCGATAGATCTTTGAGTTGGTCCACATTCTGTATTCTGAAATCAACATTTGAGGGTATACTCTGTATGAAATTATTATGATTTGATGGTAGTATAATGAAAGTTGCTTTGGCATAATGTGAATAAACTTAAATTATTTCGTAGCAAAATTCATTTTTTTGAGCAGAGAGCATATGCAACCACTTTACATGTCATTATTTCATATCTGGGCCATGACATTCCCATGACATCACTCTGTTCATGTTGAGGAAATGAGAAGATGAGGCAAGTAGATGTTATTCATATAATGAAACTTCATTTTGATATCATTCATATCAAAATATGGACTCATTTCCAAAAACCAATATGGCTTCAAAGAATAAACGTCAACGGACGATGCTGTTCTTGCACTATCTTGAAAAATACACATATCACTTGAAACAAGATGTCTTTGTCTATGTGTATTCCTCAATCACTCGAAGGCCTTCGATAATGTCAGTCACCGTTTGCTAGTTAAGACATTGGAGCGTGTAGCTTTGAGAGGAAAATATGCGAATATGCTCACCAATGACCTACAAAATAGGAGTAAAGAGGTAAAAGTGTCTGACACAATGAGTGATCTGAGAGAGATTGAATATGAGATGACTCAGAAAACTCTATATTACAAGAGTTATTTCCCAATATCAATCCGTTATTTTAACACGTATCGAGGTGTCAAAACGTGTGTCGACACGTGTCTAACATCTTCAAGAGGAATATCAGTTTGATCTTCCTCTTGAAGATGACCACTTGATGATCGAAACACAAGTCGAGGTGTTAGAATAACGGATTGGTGTTGGGATGAAACTACACCAAAGGTTCCAAACAATGCATCTCAAGTGAGAAAACTGTATTGGGCCTACTTTTATTCAGTTTTTTAGTCAACGGACTATTTTCACTCGATTGCAAAGAAACTGCAATAAGATATGCCGATAACACTGCCTCATTCTACTGAGTAGAAACATGGCTTGTGTTGAAATATAAAGTTGAAAATCATTCAGGATTCAATCAACATTGAGAAAACTGACTTCTTACCTTTTTGTTGAAATGAATCTAAAAATTCCTTGTTTCAACAACTCGATATGAATGTCCAAAATGGACATGTCACAATTTATGCAGTATAAAATATTGAATATCTACGAGTTCACTTAGACTCGTATATAAATTATATCACAGGAAACCTTGAACAATTTTATATGAATTCAAATTCTCAAATGAAATTCTGACAATAAATTCGATGAAAATACTATATGATACATTATATTATATTTCTAAAACGATCAGAATTGAAAAAACAAATTTCAATTCGAAAGAGAATTGAAAAAAAAATATTCAGGAAAGCGATAGAAAAATAATATCCGATCTTATAGAGATAAAATCATGATGTCTGAATAGAAACAGGCACATTTACTCAACATCAATATTTTACTATACCTAGTCAAATTCTTTCAGATATATCTAATTTTTTTGTTAGCCTAGTACTCATATTTTATCTGCTATATTCCATGTAATATATGAACTCATATTCTACTCGATAATTTTTTTCATCTCATTTCATAAACTAACACCTTTTTCATGTGTTACCTCAGATCCCAGTTCATATTCATCTTTTAACACTACTTTTATTAATCATTTATATCATTTCATAACCCCATTACCATTTTAATGGCTCATGAAGAGATCCTATTCTAACTTTATCTGATATTATTTATACATATATTCTCTCATAATACTCTCGTTATTTGTTTTTTAAATATCGAAAAAAGTGAAAGATCACCTGATCGAATACTTTTTCGTTCATTAAAATCCCAATACCATTTATTATTTATATTTATATTTACACTTTTTGGTCACATGGAGATGAAGAATTAATTGATTTTTGCTAATTTCAATCAAGACAATGTTTCCGATTTGGAACCTCAACCTAGCGATTGAAATATCCTAATATTCAAATTTTCGACGCCAAATTCAGTAAACATTTTTTCTCACATTGATGAATTCAAATTGAATATTACATAAACGTGTCTTCTTCCGGAGAGGTCGCCGGTTGTATTAGTTGGGTTGAAGTGTTATTTAACTACTTCATGGGTTTGCATCAAGTATTGGCCAATTCCATCACATATTTTGGTCAATTTTGACCTGAAAATAGTAACTAAAATTGCGAAAGAGCAAAATTTTCAGAAAGACCTTCATTTCAACATAAAAAATAATAATTTGAAAGTCCCAATCTGTCCCGTGAGCGCTTCAAAAGTTATTCGGGGTCAAAAGTCAAAATTTCGGGTTTTTCGAGATATCTCGAAAACAGTAAGTTTTATCAAAAAAATATCACAAACCAAAGTTGTAGACCTCAAAATTCTCTACAAAATGGTTCTGATAATTTTTTCTGTATCACCGTTCCTGAGATATCGCAATTGTAAAAGTCACGTTCTATGTAAAATGCACACGTTTCCAAACCACCTGTGAGGTAGTGTATTCGGGGCGTTTTCTTTATCGTGGTTTCCCCATCAGGCCTATTTTAGTCACAATAATTATTTAACTGCATGAAGATTATTCGGGTTGATAAGGTTTATGGAGTGTAATTGTCAGTTTGATTTCTACTGATAATTCAATGTGATTCAAAATCGTCATAGTTAACTTCAACAATCGTGTCTTCTGAGATTTCTTTTTTGTCATCTTTCTCTTTCTCTTCTTGCCGGATGTTCATAAATTGTTCAAATAATGATGATCATTTGCCTCTTCATCAGCATCACATGAATTATCCTCTGTTATACTCAATTCAACATTTGAACAAGAGTGACCTTCGCAATTGGTACTCGCAGGTGAATACTGTAACCCTACTTTTCTACAGCCACATTTGGCACTACAACCCTTCTTGCAATTGCAAAAAAGTGTGTTAAAGAGATTTTCAGGATTTTCAAGGGGAAGCAAAGTTTCAATAGGTTCCAGTGTATTATTTATTAATTTTCAACCCCAATCTTCAGCGTTGAGTTGATTTCTTTGCCATGTGTAAACTTGATAATATACCCGATACAAGTAAATAAAGTAAATAAAGCAAAATTGCGACATATATTTTCAAAAATTAATTACTAAAAACTCTTAAAGTAGTCGATTGTAATAAATACGTATATTCATTAGAACAGAACGTTCGACACTGAAAGAAGCAGGCACATGAACGATGCCACATTGACAATAGACTAGGTAGCCAGATGTTTTATTCAAGGTCATACGGGTAGATGAGATTTTCGAAACGACTGATGGTCCTTTAAATATAGGTATATTTTCTGAATATAATATATAAGTAGAATATACATAAAAGAGACACAAACAGGCATTTTTACTTGCGTACGTACCTGAATGTGTATATGCGTGGCTAATATGTGCATAGAACGTGACTTTTACAATTGCGATATCTCAGGAATGGTGATACTGACAGTAAAATTCATGAATAACATGTTCGTAGAGAATGTTGAGATCTACAACTTTGTTCTGAAGTTTTTTTTGGTAAAACTTACGGTTTTCGAGAAAAACTAAAAAAGTCTAAAATTTCGACCTATGACCCAGAATAACCTTTGAAGAGCTCATGGAACAGATTGGGACTTTCGAATTTCAATATTTTATGGTGGAATAAAGGTTTTCACTAAAATTTAGCCCTGTCGCAATGTTCGGTAATTCAATTTTATATACTGACCGGACTACAAGTATGTTAAATAGCTTGTATGTTAATACAACTTGGTCACAACATGGAATTCTTCTTAGATAATCACCTAAGGTTATTTGAGAAAGGGATTTTCTGAACAAAACTCAACTTGATGATAGTCATACAAGTTCCAAAATGTCACACCACTCTACCCCTCTATTAAAGGCCATTTACAAGATTTTTTATATGCGGAAATGGATATGTGAGCCCCCAGAGCACAATAATACTGGAACTAGATACCATCACCAATAAATTAGAGAAATTCATATCACTTGAAATATAAAATTTCAATATATCAACCTGGATACTACTTCATTTGATTACCATACTTTACTATTGAATATCCTATTCAATATAGAATAGAATATCGGACTGGGAAACGGTTTCTGAAACCGATTTTCATCGTCAAAATTTGCATACTCTGCTGGAATATAGTCTGCTAATAATCCCTCGGTTTGAAATAATCCAAATAATAGAGAGAGTAGGAACAAAATGTATTGAATGGCTAAAGGTGAATTTCAATTGACGATCAATACTCACTTGATAAAACTGAATATTTATGTACTTCGGTTTTCTTCGGGTATAATTAGTTCCAATATTGCTGGATTGATAACTTCAAATCAGTTGTGTATCTAGTTCATAATGTATCTTCATGAGTTGATTCCTATTTTCAAATTTTTAAAGTAATGTATGAGTTCGTTTACTTGAAAGAAAAACTTTTGTCAATTGTTGAGTCAATAAGAAACATAAAATAAAACATATACATCAGCTAGGTGAATGATATTTAGTTATACACTGATTGGTAAATCTTATCTATTGTCTGTCCAGGAATAAGGAAACTACATCAATATATCTTTATATACAGGGTGTTTCAACTTCTATCCACACCATTGGGATCTCGGAAACTATGAGAGATACGAGGATGGATAAATTGGGGCAAAATAACGCATTTACCTGACTAACAATATACCGTTGATAAAGTTCTGAAATTCCGAATCTATCCGGAGATATCCGAAAAAAACTAAATATCGAAAAATTGTTTTTATTTTTTTCGGGCTTCATTTCTCGAAGGATTCGAATATAAATTGGACTTACACATTGCCACTTTTACCCTGCTAGATAGCAGTGTTTCCAGATTTGCTATCAGACGTTTTGTCTCCCGGCCACCATCATCAACTTTATTTTTTCTGATCAGCGCTACACTGAATTCTTTCTATTTTGAATAGAACCGGATATTACATTTTCAATAATGTATCATAAGTTATCATTCCTCTTCAAAATATTGGGGATATTGAAAAAAATTAATTCTTATCACTTATGATACCTCATTGAAAAGGTAAAATCTGGTTCTATTCAAAACAGAAAGAATCCGATGTAGCGTCCATAAGAAAAAATAAAATTGATGATGGTTGCCGGAAGACGAAACGTCGGATAGCAAATCTGAAAACAGCATTATATAGCAGGAAAAAAGTGACTGAATGAAAGTGCAATTTATTTTCGAGTCCTTCGAAAAATAAAGCCAGAACAAAAAATAACAATTTTCTGAAATTTCTGTTTTGTCTGGACATCTCTGGATACACTCATAATTTTAGAACTTTCTCAACAGCATATTTTCAGTCAGGTAAATGCACTCTCATAGTTTCCGAGATCCCAATGGCGAGGATCGAATTTGAAACACCCTGTATTAGTGCCATATGCATTCATATAATTTACTCTCAACGAATTGAATAAATGAGTATCCAGAATTCATTGTTGAAAAATCCCATTCATAACAAACAAAATAACACATCAATTAAGACAAATGTGAAAATATGTCCAGTTTAAAGGCCATGGTAAAGGGGTTAGTCTGAGTCTTACTCTTAGTGATATTCTTCAGTTTACTTCGAGTGGGCGTTGAATAAAAAGCTACGCCACATGGAAGCTAGTTGTTCGGTAACCTAAAGTGTGTCTCCTAGTATAGCTACACTTTTGTACTTCTACTTCAGAAAATGGTTTCAACGTCGAACAATGCAAAATTTTGGTTCAACCCGAAATTCACATGTTCAAATTTCTAACCGCCAACACATATACTATTTGTTCACTTATCTTGTGACGTTTCGAAGACTCAAGGTACGTGTCAATAATAATAATGTCAAATTGATCTACATCAAAGGACGAATCAAAACTACAAATTATATTGTTTTGATTTCAAATAGGTTGGATGAAGGAAATGAATAGTCTTCGAAACGTTACCGGATGATAGATACATATCAATTTTCATATGCTAAATTTCATAGATTCAAGTCACTGACCAATTAGATTTTTTCAGGAAGCTTATTCATCAAATGCTACATTTGTATTTATTTTAAAGTCAATATTCTGAATATTTTATAGATCTGTAGACGGTAAAAATCCTATTTCGAATATAAATTGTCCTTCTCAGAATAAAATATTCAAACAAAATTAGTTTTCAAGATATTCCAATTATCTTCGATTCATACAGAATATATAATTGGACAATTTAGATTATCACCCCCAGTCTGACACTTAATAATACTATATTTAACGCAATATGATGAACAGTGTCGGCCACACCTCTTGAAGTTCTTTGTGGCAAGTCACTACTTGATGGCTTCTTAGCGGTGTCCTTAAGGGGCATGGCGGGTAGAAATATCTCAGTGACCTTGTGGATGAATTGCAGTGCTACTTGCTTGATTGCATTCTTGAAATTCTTTCACTTTCAGTCAACACCGAATGGACTATGGAACACATTTTTCTGCTTCTGTTTTAAACAGGTCTGTAGCGTTCGTTACAGAAGTATATACAATAGGTGACCTTTCTTGCAAAATTAATTTATGTACCCGTTCAACAATATATTTGTGTGGAGAACGATGACCTCCGCTAATTACTCTTTCAAAAGTACAATATCACTTTTGGGAAAGAAAGTTTTTGGCTTTCTACTACTCCATCTCGATACAAAAAATTAGGGAATCTTCCAAAGAAAGGAAGGAATTAATTTGAGAATGAGTAACTCTATACATGGATGTGTAGATCATGCAAAGAAGTAACTTT
>WOGM01000295.1:0-13845 GCA_015342125.1 Leptinotarsa haldemani | reverse complement strand
TAGTAAGAATCGAACTGTTCTTTATTTGTGGGTGTTATTTGGTATTCAAGAGTAATTCAACCAAACTGGAATCAAACTGTTCTCACAAAGCGAAGGGGCTTCAACGAACCACAACTGCTTGAGGTCCAACGTAACTGGCGCAGTCGGTAGGATACCTGTACAGACAGACAACAAAACAACTGCCTTAATAACTCAAAATTTTTCAACTTTAAATATTTCAGAAACAACTTCAGACATACCAAACGTAATAATGGTTGACACAAATTATCAACAATTAAGATTATTTTTAGACATAATTCCAACCTTTGATGGAAATGCATGTGAGTTGAATAATTTTATTTCAGTTTGCAATGAAACTTTTCTACAATACAGTAATGAATCTGAAGGTATAAAAAAACTTATTTTGAGAGCAATTATCGGAAAATTGAGAGGAAAAGCACTTACCATAGTATCTAGTAGAACAGAATTAAATACATGGAATCAAATTAAAGACTTATTAAAACTTTCATTCGCTGATCAGAGATCTTTCACATGTTTATTACAAGAATTGCATAGTTTAAAACCTTACTCAAAAGAAAAGTCTTACAATTTTGGTGTTAGATGTCAATATACTAGAAGTTTAATTTTTTCTTCTATAAACAATGATCCAAATTTAACACAATCAGGAAAAATTGCCCAAATTAGTAACATTGAACAATTAATTTTGATCACATTTTTAAAACATTTGCCACCATTAATTCAAATGGGTGTTAGACTGAAAAATCCAACTTGTCTAGAAGAAGCATTAAAACACGTCATTGAAGAAGAAAATTTCCTTTCATTAGTCAATGATGGAAAAAGAAATAATACTCAACAAATCCCAACTCCAAATTTTAAAACACCAATGGCACCAAAACAAAATTATTCACAATTTCAAAATTACCAACATTATCAAACCCCTAATCAACAATTTCAAACTCAAAATCAATCACAGCAAAACCCTCAATCTCAATTTTATACACCTCAAAACAAGACTTTTCCAAGTCAACCTATTCAAGTGAATCCAAGACAAGTTCCACAGAAATTCTTTACAAACAAGCAAGTTTTTGGTAATACTAAACCAAATAATATTAATGTATGGAAACCTAAAAACCAAATTCCATCTAATAGACCTACACCAATGTCAACAGTAACTAAAAACATACCACCAAGAAATAATGATTTCCAAAGTCAATCTAAACCAACTTTTAGATCTGAAGAAATTCACGCAATTGATCCAAATTTAGACGATAATGAAGGAAACGAAGACAATAATTTCGAATTCAGTTATTCAAATGAACAATTATTTTCGGAATCAGAAAATGAACAAATTGATGAAATATTAGATCCAATAACAGAAACTGAAGATGAAAATTTTATTTTAACAGCCTATGGAAAGGAAACCACTTAGAAATTAATTGCAGTGACAATAGAAAATTACCTTTCATAACCATAGAAGGACATCATAAACCATTAAATTTTCTCATTGACTCAGGTAATCATATTTCTTTAATAAATCCAATTATAGCTAAAGAATATTATTCAGAATACATATTTATAAAACCAAACATGATTAAAACTTCATGTGGACAACAGTTAGCTAAATATGAAGCTCATATTCCCGCATTTTCAGAATTTCAAATCAATCAAAAAATTATATTCACTTTATTTGATTTTCATCCATTTTTCGACGGATTAATAAGCTTTAAAGATATTAAAAATATGGGTTTTAATTGGAACTTACAAGAAGGTTATTTAATTAGAGGAAATGTTAATTTACCTGTTAAACAGTGTTCTCCCTCAGAGTACAGTTTATATAGTATCAGTTTAAATGAAAATGAAATTTTAAGAACAAAGTTACCAACTAATGCAACAATTGATGGAACGTACTACATTCCGTATAAAGAAATAAATGAACATTGCTTTATTCCAGAAAGTATTACAAAAGTTGAAAATGGTTATGCAATAGTGGAAATTCATAACGTTAGCATTAAAGACACTTATGTAAAAATGACATCACCATTACAAATTTATCCCTTAATAGATTGTGAACTTTTTGAAACCGAAATAATTAACCCAAATCCATATCCCGATTCAGAACAAATTGAAGATTTATTAAGATTAAATCATCTTAATGAAGAGGAAAAATTTAAAATACTTAAATTATGTAAACAATTTCATACTATATTTCAATACCCAGATCAACCCTTATCTGCAACAGCTCAAACCACTCATGTAATTAGAACTACTGATGAAGAACCCGTTTATACCAAATCTTATAGATTCCCAGAAATTCACAAAAAAGAAGTCCAAAATCAAATTCAAAAAATGTTAGAGGACGGAATTATTAGAAATAGTTCTAGCCCTTGGTCAAGTCCTATTTGGATTGTTTCAAAAAAACCAGATGCTTCAGGAAAACCAAAATGGCGTATAGTAGTTGATTATAGAAAACTAAATTCAAAAACTATTCAGGATAGATTTCCTATTCCAAATATAGATGATTTGTTAGAAAAACTGGGTAGAGCCCAATATTTTACAACACTAGATTTAGCTAGTGGATTTCATCAAATTAAAATGCACCCTGATAGCATTGAAAAAACAGCATTTTCAACAGAAACAGGACATTTTGAATTCCTTAGAATGCCCTTTGGATTAAAGAATGCTCCTTCAACATTTCAAAAAATGATAAATGAAATTTTAAAATCCCAGCTGAATAGAATATGTTTAGTATAAATGGACGATGTTATAATTTTTTCTTCAACTTTGGACGAACATATCAAAAACCTTAAAGAAGTTTTCAAACAATTTGAGAAATATAATTTAAAAATACAATTAGATAAAAGTGAATTTTTGAAAAAAGAAGCTAAATTTTTAGGTCACATTATAACAACTGACGGAATCAAGCCAAATCCAAGGAAAATTGAAGCTATAACAAATTTTCCAATTCCCAAAACACACAAAGAAATTAAAAGTTTCCTAGGATTGATTGGTTTCTATAGAAAATTCATTGACAATTTAGCAAAAATTACAAAACCTCTTACACTTTGTTAAAAAAAGGTAAAAAAGTAGAACACACAGCTGAATTTATTGAAGCTTTTGAAACTTGTAAAAAACTTTTATGTAATGATCCTATTTTAATTCATCCAGATTTTTCTAAAATATTTACACTGACCACAGATGCAAGCAAATACGCTATGGGAGCAGTTTTATGTCAAGAAGGAAAACCAATTTGCTATGCCAGTCGTACTCTAAATCCAAATGAAATAAATTATTCAGTTATTGTAAAAGAAATGTACGCTATCATATGGGCAGTTAAATATTTTCGACCATACATTTTTGGCCGACATTTTAAAATTAAAACTGATCATAAACCCTTAAAATGGTTAGATAATTTAAAAGAACCAAATTCTAAATTAGTTCGTTGGAAATTACAACTTTCTGAATACGACTATGAAATTGATTATATAAAAGGAAAAGAAAACATAGTTGCAGACGCACTATCAAGAAATCCATTAGAAAATGCATCAATCATTAATGAACCAGGCGATATAGATAAAATTATCACAGAATTTATTGATGAATCTGAAAACTATACATCTACAATTCATTCTGCAGAAGAAATGCCTTTACTCATTTTTCCATATGCAGATAAACCCCTGAATTATTACAAACATCAAATGATCATAAAAATATCTGACACATCACCTGTACCACTTTGCATAAGAGAAAAAATTTTTGATAATCAAAGATATTTCATAAATCTTAGAAAAAGATATATGGAAGAAGACTTAGAACAATTCATAAATAATTTAGTAAACAATATTACTTATCATTTATATTTCCCCGACAAGGAACATGAAAAGTATTTTCTGAAATTAATTCAAGAAAAACTAATTAGAATAAATTCCAAATTAATAATTTGTTCCAGTAAACTTAATGATGTTACATTAGAAAAAGAAAAATTGGATAAAATGAATTATCACCATGTCTATAAAACCGGACATAGAGGAATAGAAACAACTATAAACTCAATAAAACGAAATTATTATTGGCAAAATATGGATAAAGATATAACAAATTATATAAACAATTGTAACATTTGTCAAAAATCAAAATATGAAAGACAACCAAATAATTTTGAAATTTTACCCGTTCCAATAGGTACAAAACCATTTGAAAGAATTCATATTGATGTATTGTCAATATCGAAAGAAAAATTCTTCACTTTAATTGATACATTTTCAAAATTTGCACAAGCTTATCCAATAATGGGAATAAATGGAATAAATATATTAGATGCTCTTTTAACATTCAAATCACACTACGGCGTACCACATACTATTGTTTGTGACTGAGGTTCAGAATTCAATAATCAAAATTTCCTTGATTTTTGTAAAATTCATAAGATAAATGTACACTTTACAACACCTAAGAACCCTAATTCTAATAGTTATATAGAAAGATTTCATTCAACACTATTAGAACAAGTCAGAACTCAAGACAAAATCCAGCAGAATCTTTAAGTAACCTTGTTAAATATTCATTGTTACATTATAATAATTCAATCCATTCAACAACCGAATTTACCCCCTTTGAAATTGTTACTGGACATTTCAATACAAAAGATCCATTTGACCTAGCAGAAAAAGATGTCATATCAAAATATGTTCAAGATCATAAAGAGAATCTTCAGAAAACGTATAAAGACATTAATACAAAACTAAATGAGAAAAAAAATAGTAAATTGCAAAAGATAAATTCTAAAAGAACAAAACCAATGGCTATATCCCAAGATGATCAAATATACCATAAAGAACAAACACGAGACAAATTAGCTTCAAAATTTGTAAAAATAAATCCCATTGCTCAAATAGACAATAAAGTGAAAACTGATAACTCCAAATATTCAAAACATAATTTGAAAAAACGTAAAAAAATATTAATCTATTTTTTATTATTTCAGATTCTATTGGTCATCATTCTCTCATTTATTATCTTACCTTACCCTAGTGAAACATCAATTCAAAAACTTAATAACCCTATTCTACCAATAAACTTAGAAGAAACAAAGATTATTGTAAGTAAACATACTTTTGTTAGTTACATGAATATTACAGAACTTTTAGAGATGAAACAAAATTTAGACTTCCAATTAAATTTTATTAACGAAAAACAAAATGTTAGTTATCAGTCAAATTTGTTACTTAGACAAGCAAACACAATATCTACACAAGTTGATCACCAACTACAAACAATCAACCCACATGTTATATCCAAACGCGGATTAATAAATCTCGGAGGAAAAATATCTAAATGGTTATTTGGTACTCTCGACAACGATGATGGTGAAAGAATTAATACAATCCTCAACCATTTAAATAAAAACGATCATTTATTACAAGAGGCAATTAACAGTCAAATATCTATAGCAAAAGAATTCATGGTACAAACTAATAAAACATTATTTCAGATCAGGTTAAATATACTTATAACAATGAAATTAATAAATAAATTTGAAAAAGAAATCAATGAAATAAACGTTCTTCATTTAAATTATTGATTCTTTGATTAATTTTCAAAGTCAACTAAATCAAATTATTAATGCAATAACATTTGCTAACTTTCATAGAGTTCATCCAACATTTCTCTCGATGGAAAATTTAAATTCAATTAAAAATAAAATGAATATGCTATATTCTTCCAATCAAATAGCACATTTCAAAAATCAACACAGTTACTATACCTTTTTGGGAATTCAACTAATGTTTACAGAACAGAAAATCGTTTTCCTAATACACTTTCCAATATTAAGCCCCATACCATATAAAACCTATTTTATCTATCCTATTCCACTTCAAAATAAAATTATTCCACCTCAAAAACCCTACCTTATTTTGAATGAGAGAAATGAGCTATACCAATACCAAGACGAGCCATGTGCTGAAATTAAGATACTTGCTATTGCCAGAACAAACTTCAAACAGAAGAGGATTGCATCGTAAAAATTATCCTGAGCAATGATGCTACCAATTGTTCAACCGTCATGGTACACCTAGACCAAGCCATAGCCAATCAAGTGACACCAGACAATATCATCTTCACAACATCTTCCAATATAATTCTAACTGAAAGCTGTTCCATTGAAACACATCATGAGGTACAACCTGGAAGCTACCTTATTACAATTCCAAAATCATGTTATTTTCTTATGGGCCAAGAAAAATTTATTCATGGAAATGACGAATTATCCCCAATGACAGTGATAAAACTTCCATCACTGGACATCTCCACTCTCTCTACGAGGACTATCAAAGTAAAACTCAATAAAATGGACTTAGAAGAAATTCAACATTTGACTTCCAAGATGAACACTCATCATGAAGTTATTTTACCCCAAGTGCCAATACCTGGACAATCACTACCTATTTGGATGATTGTTATTATTTGTTTGATGGTTAGCCTTGTCATCTACATCTTAGTGACATGTTATTATAAAACATGTTATCCCTACAACTTGATCCAACATCTTCGACGAAGACACCTGTACAAGAAAACTTCCAAAGACGACATAGAGATGGATGGTCAGACCAGCCAACCAGACCAACCCTAGTCTTCCACTTAAGAGGGGAGGAATTACATTTTTGCTTACTTTCCCTGGACTATGATGCCAACTTTCCCTGGACTATCCACAGAGATAAAACCCGGAAAACGCTGACTCCACTTTTATTTCGAATGTTATCTTTTATTCCGAACATTATCTTTTATTCCGAAAGTTATCTTTTGATAATTGATGACTATGCTTTTAAACCAAACTTTATCTGTATGAACGTGCTTTGATATAATTCATCATGCATGTTAATCATCATTACTTACTAATACTTTATTCCAGAATGTTCTTTGATGACAACCATTATATTACGCATTGTTTCCTCATAGTATAAATACTATGACTTATGTATTGTACTCAGTTCAGCTCAGTTTCAGTTACAACAAAGTTGTTACCTGCTGTCTATTAAATAAAACAACACATAGTAAGAATCGAACTGTTCTTTATTTGTGGGTGTTATTTGGTATTCAAGAGTAATTCAACCAAACTGGAATCAAACTGTTCTCACAAAGCGAAGGGACTTCAACGAACCACAACTGCTTGAGGTCCAACGTAACTGAGACCAACGCGACGTTCAGCACGTGGCTCGTTTTTGTTTTGAATCTCAGTGAGTAATTGACACTTGAAGGTGATGCTTTGTTTTACTTCCTGTAAACTAATAATATCCTTTGAACGAAATGTCATCTCAACGCCGTAAATCATTTACGATTGAGGAGAAAGGTGCAATAATATGCAGATTAGAAAATGGAGAATCAAACTCATCTCTCGCGAAGGAATTTGGTGTGGGTCACTCGACAATCTCAACGATTTTCAAAAACAAAAACCGGATTAAGCAATCGTTCAATTCAAATGTTTTGAAACCGAAGAAGCTTCGAAAATCGCGACAAGAAAATGTTGATCAAGCATTAATTCAGTGGTTTAAAATCACGAGAAACAAAGGAATACCTGTCAGCGGCCCTATGTTACAAGAAAAGGCAAATGTTTTTGCCGTGCGTTTTGGTATTCTTGACTTCAATTGTTCGGCAAGCTGGATCAGTCGTTTTAAAGTTCGACATAACATTGTGGCGGGAAAAATTGTCGGTGAATCTTCGTCTGTTGATCAAAATTCAACAACAAACTGGTTGACATCTGTGTGGCCGAATCTACGAAGACAATTTTCTGATGATGAGATATTTAATGCTGATGAAACTGGACTATTTTACAAATTAATGTCGGACAAAACTTGATTCAAAGGTGAGAATTGTAATGGAGGCAAGTTGTCAAAAGTTAGAGTAACTGTCATGGTAGCAGCAAATATGAGCGGCTCAGAGAAAAAGAAATTGCTAATTATTGGAAAGTCAGAGAAACCAAGATGTTTTAGCAGTGTCAAATCATTACCTATCAATTATGCTAATAATCGTAGAGCTTGGATGACGTCAGAATTTTTTGAAAAATGGCTTCGAGATTGGGATCGTGATTTGGTGAAGAAGAAGAAAAAGAAAAAGATTTTATTTGTGGTTGATAATTGCACAGTGCATCCAAAAGTTACTGATTTAAAGTCTATAACACTTGCTTTCCTTCCACCGAATACAACTTCAGCCAATGGATCAGGGAATAATAAGATCACTCAAAACTAATTTAAGAAAGAACCTTGTGCTCAAAATGATTAATTATTTTGATGCTAATGAAAAGAACTCTTCTACAAAAATAACGGGACTAGATGCAATTCTGATGGTTAATAATGCCTGGAATAAAATGTCACAAAATACCATTCACAACTGTTTCAAACATGCAGGATTCATTGAAAACCATGACGGTTTACCTGTTCAATTAAGAGAACATTAATCTGATGATGAAGATGACGTCCCTTTATCTTTGTGGTTACGAAACCCAAGTTCAGATTCTTTAGCAGCACCGGAAATGTGGGAAGATTATATTGACATCGACAGCGCTCTCCTCACATCCGAAGAACCCACCGAAGAAAATATCATACAGAACATTATTGTTAAGGAACAACTCGAGAGTGATGGGGAAGACGAAGTCAAGGACGAACTATTACCTACCGCAGAAGAAGGATTAAAGGCTGCAGAATTATTATCCCAATTTGTTCATAGCAATATCGAAAATGATAATTTGACCATGGCGATGTCTTCTATACACAATAGTGTTAGCGTCCTAATAAAAAAATAAAAATATATTACATACATACACATGTATCGTACTTATTATGTGTAGTTTTTATTTTGATTTTAACATGCTAAGTTTCTCTATCAAAATACATAAGTAAATACATATTTACATAAAAAATGTTTTTTCACGAAACGCTTGGTATGACGTCCGCTTATTACGACGTATTTATCAATTCCCTTCGATGTCATTATAAACGGACTCCACTTAATTTATGAAAATTAAACTTCACTTCCCTATAAAAATGAAAATCTAGATTTCTGAATTTGTCCATATTGTGATTACTTAACGAAATATTAAGTGATCAACGGCAAATGCCGTTGACGACTACAATTTAGAAATATGCGACATAATATAGGATACTCTACAAAGTCGATGTAGATCAAACATACAACCAACTATATTATAAATCATTTTCAAATCGTCCCACGACTTGCTCTCCTGTTTCATCATTTTCCAAACAGAGGCGACACACGAGTCTCTGCATATGATGATTCAAATGACGTGACCTGTAAGAAGGCCTGTTAGACATCATAGTTCATCCCTTTCTATATGATATTGATACAATATTGTACCCTAGGTAACTGAAAAGTTATAGCCATTTTTGTCCACCCTACATAGCAATTCTTATATTTTTTAATTTTTCAATTTAATTTTTATTTTTTGTTTCTCTGCCAAAAAAACTATTTCTTTTCAACAGAAATGTAACATTTCTCAAGTTGATCTTCATATTGTTTCTGTTGAGCCTATTCAAAATGATTTTGTTAAATTTGCATTTTCTTCATAGATATATCCTCCACACATTATGTCATCAATGAAGACCACAAAGTTTTCAATTGCATAATTTTTTGCATAATGAATTGAAACTTAGCACTTGAATTTTTCCACTCAAAAGATAATCTCGTGAATTCATAGTGCCTTCAGTAACAAAAGCTATAAACTTCCAGGAATCTTCAGAAAATATAATGTTCCAAATTCCATCATTCAAATCAGTCTTTGTAAAAAACTTACAACTGCCAAATTTATCAATAATTTCATCAATTCTTGGAAATGGAAACGGGTCTAATACTGTTTCATTGTTGATTTTTCTGTAGTCTATACAGAACCTGAGTGTTCCATTTGTTTTTGTAGTTAATACATAGGTGAATCATATGGTGAAATAGATTTAACTATTATTTATTTATTTATTTATTTCATACACTATTCTACAGGATGAACCCAATTACAGAATAGGGAGTAACAGTGGCATTTACAAATATGTACTTACATAATATGGATTATACTTTTTTTTTAACATTTCTTTTATTTTGTTACTAATCCACATTCGCTCAATAGAACAATATCTATGTTTTCAATCTTATGATTTGTGGATTTGGCTTCAATTCAAAATGAACCTTAAATGGTGATAATTTTTTATCTGAATAATCAAGAGAAATGTTTCAAAATTTAGTCCTCATCTATTCTTCTATTTGGTGAATTTCTTCTCAAAATTTGCAATTTGTGTATGGTATGTTTCCAATTATTAATTCAAAATGTAAATTATTGACTACTGCAGCAAAGTTTCCAAATATTTTCCGTCAACTTCTGATTTTGCCTTTGATTTGAACAAGCACTTTGTTACTCCTCCTAAACGTGTGATGGATAAGTTGACATCCTTTTTTGAAAAATTCAATTTGCGTACTCATCTATTAAATCTATATTTGATCCTGTATCCTTTTACCTAAAAATTATTCAATAGAACTGTTTCACAGTTTCCTTCAAATTCTCTTGAAAAGAATAATTGGTATACATTTCAACTTCATTTATTTGTTGATGTAAATCACAATAATTATTATGATAAGAACGTCCTTTTTATTTATTATTTGAATTCTTCGAACTTCCATTCCGTCTTCTTTCTTGGTATTGTTTCTCATTTATTTCATTCTGCATTTCTCTTGCTTCAGGTTTATTTTTGTAATTTATTCATTGTATCATTGTATGAAAATTCAAATTCAACACATGAATCAAATCTTCATTATCATTTATGATTTTACTTCTCAATTGACTTTGAATATGATACAGTAAACCCAAAATAATTAAAGCATTATTCGACTCTTCACATGAATTCTCATCTGGCCAATGTAATAATCCTTATTTGTCATAGTAATAGTCAAGTATTTCACTATTAGTGAATTTGTAGAAACTCTTTTTCCACTCTATCAAAAAATTCTGATTATTGGACTTGCGAATGCATCTGTATTCATATTATTTTAGTGCAATACCTTGAAGGTTGAAGCATAAATTATTTATTTTATCAGAGTGAGATTCCCACTTGGTCAAACAGCACAACCATTAATAATATTTCATCCAAGCATTGGGATTTTCATTTTCTCCTGAAAAAAAGGTATTTTCATTTTTTCGGAGATTCTGCTGATAGCAAATGTCATCCATTTTGACATGAGATTGTCAAGTTCATTTTCACCAATGCAAATTACATTTTGATCACCTCCATTTGGAATTTCCTTTTCATAATTGACCTGAACGTTTTCTGGAATTTCTTTTTTGGTGGACTGCGCCATTTGTAAAGAAAAAGAGATTATTTTCCAGTTACTATTTTTTCTACTTTTTCTATACGGGTAATCTACTCTATTCTACTTTATCAACCACCATCTTCTAGGATATCTCAAAATACCATATATAGGGGATACAATCAATATCACTCGATGGTCATTCTTCTACATGGTTCACTTATTTTTTTCTCTATATAATCAAGTGGACTGAAGTAAGCATTGATCGCAACTAAATTTCAGGGTGCCTAGATTTATCTTACATCAAAACCTCACATTTGATTATAGCACAGTAAGAACAAATCTTATAATGAAGTCTCCAATAAAATCAATGTGTGACATATATTGTGCTATTAATAATTGCTGAATCAATCACTTAAAAGTAATTGCGAAATCTTGAATACTCTTGTCATTATTGTTGTTATTATTGCTAATACAATTCCATTTATTATCCATTTTCTTTCCTTTCGTTCATTTCTTTTTCGAATCTTTCTGGATTACTGTTTTGATTATATCTCCCACACACTTTCTTTTATTCAAATTAAAAAAATATGAATGTGATTGACCCTACATAAATCAAAACCTGATTTCACTACATTTTGTAAAAACACATCAAAACTACTGCAATTATATTAGATGAATGCTCAGACTAAAATGACGATTAGAAGAATTCATATGAAATTATAAACAGAAATATTTTTGTTATTTTGAAAAAAATCCTACCTATTTCGTATTCATTATGTCGACAATGTGGTCTTAGTCCCAGAGAAACATGGCAAACTTGAAAAAGCAATTCCAACAATGGTGCAATCAAACTGTTATTCTCAACACTCCAAACCAAATAATCCTCCAGCGTTAGTCCTCCCTTCATGTCCAGTTTGTCTTTCAAGCCTTCTAAAGTAGACTGGTGAGTTTTCACCATTTCAGTTCCTAAATTTCCTGGCAACTGCTGTTCTGTTGCATTTTCTTTAGATGAATCACGCCTTTGTAGAGCTTCATGGAATATCTGGTTGGAATATGACAATTTGTTTTCATTGGCAATGAAGAGGAGGGTTTGCATCATATGTTGGACCTCTTCAAAATTCAAGTAACAGTCCCGATCCATATCGAATATTTTGAAACAGACTGAAGAAAAAATTCATTTAATTTATTATTCTGTTAATAATGCATAACATTAATTCATAATTCATAGACATTGCCTATACTAGTGTTAGGAGAACATCATTTCAAATGATAATGCATAACCCTGAAGTTTTAACTTCCAATTATTATTTATTAACATTAGGCAAAAATTGTAGGTATATTTTGAAATCATCAATTATGAGTTTGGAGTAATTTATGGTTGCAATACTATTTCTATGGTTATACTGAACCAATGAAATGAAGACTACTGAATCAAAAGACTATCCACTTTTGAACCATTCAATTAAAAAAAAAAATCATCTGTACCTCATAGTTCATTTTAGTTTTCTCTAGATGTGATTCAGTTTATAGAAATGTGTATGTTTTATGATGTATCCGGGTTGTTCAAAAAATAAGGTGAATGTTCAAATTTCGCGAGCTACGTACATTCAATTGTCGATTTTTCAATTTTTTTATGTTGGTACACTTGTCTCGAACATATTTTCACAGTTTCAGCTGTTTAGCACGTTTAGCTTGTTGGTGGGAGACATAAAAGTTATAAGTGTTTTGCGTGTTCAGAGACTTTCTGCTATTGAAAAAAAATGGATAAAAAAATTGAATTAAGTACTCAAAAACACTTGAAACAGTAATTGTACTCCGAGTCAAAAAAATGTTTACAAGTGGCACAAGCTTTTCACAAAAGGTTGAGAAGATTTTAATAACAATGTCGCCCTGGACCAACGATTATGGACATACAGGATTCCTTACTTACATATATCGCCACATTAATCAAGCGCCGAGCAGATGTGACGTAGCACTGGTAACACTTTTAGTACCTGCCATTAGACTGTGTGTTATTTTAACATTTTTTGAGGATTATTTTCGTACAGTATTACATCGTTTTTGTTTATTTTGATTACATTTTTATTTAACTATACCAATTAGGTTTCGGAAACATTGAGTTTGTTATTGTGAAAGTCATATTTTTTGTGCTTTTGGACATTTTTTAAACTGGTGTGACGAGTAGACGCCATATAACATTCTGTTATTTTCTTCCGTTTTGAGGTTTGTTTCTTGCCATTGTGGAACTTTTTTTTTTGAACATTTTTAAATTAAATTAACGTAAAAATTGGAAACATTCACATTTTTTGTAAGTAATAGCAATAATTGTCTAAACATTAAATAACCTTGTAATTTTTAGTTAACTTTGACGTGGTCAAAGGGATTCGAATGCGATACTATATGAAAATAGTGAAAAACCAATTAGTCCTGTAGAAACTGTAAATATGCTAGGAATTGTTCTAGATAAAAAATCAATATGGAATCAACATATTGATACCTTATGTAATAAACTGAAGAAAAGCTGCTATTCTATTAGATTCATGT
>WOGM01000294.1:0-13927 GCA_015342125.1 Leptinotarsa haldemani | reverse complement strand
TGCTCGTGTCTTAATAACCATCATTACATGATCGTTGCATAATATACTATTATATCATTGTGTTTAGTGAATCAACTCACCCTTTACTCATTTGCGGCTGTTAAATCGAACATTACGGTACTGTAATAGATAGATCATTTTCTACGTTCTGAACATTCATCCAGAGATTGATTGATTTCGATGTTTGTTCATTTGCGGTTGACAGTATATAAGGTACCTACATAGGTATAATGATATAAGGAGGAACCCTGTTATAGGCTTATGCCTCTTCAGGGTTGGGTTCCTTTACAAATAATTTAAATTAAAATTATCAAAATGAAAGAGAAATGAAAATTTCTATGTTTTTTACCACTTTTATCTGTAAGTAACGTTACTGCCGTGTACTGATAACCAGAGATAACCTGTGACATCTAAAATATCAATATTAGATTTGACAATAGTAACAGAAGGATTCCTTCGTTTGTTGCCTTTCGTTTCATGGGTCATGTCAAGGAGTTCCCCAGATATATATTGAATGTAAAAACAATCGAGAAACCTAATTGAGTCTTAAAGACAGTAGAAGAAAAACTGGTTGACTAAGAAAAGGCACAAGAATTGTGGTCGAGTTTTTTGAGGATAGACTAAGACTGTGGACAGTCTTAAAATATATGTTCTGTAGATACCTACTCATCGGTAATCTTATATAGATCCATCCCTCTTTGGATAGATCTCTCCTTATACCACAGAGTGGCAACAAACTGAGACTTTCAAAATTATTGTATTTTTTCACAAAAGAAAAAACTCTGGACGAAGGCAAAAAATTACGTCAATTGAGAAAACAAAAAAATATAAGAGCTCTATCAATCCATTAATTTTTCCAAAATTCAGTAATACATTCAAAGGGATTTTCTCCAACCAGAAGTTTCAAATGTAATCTAAATGTTTGCATCAACGTTCCTCTGAGAGGTTCAGAGATGAGCAAATAATGTAGCCACTAATCGTTATAAGCTCTATGCTATGCAGTGATGAATCACAATAGAACTACTTACCGTGTGCTTTACACGCCATAGTGTATATGTACATGACATGAAAACAATGATTCATGAGTGTCAGGAGAAGTATTCATTTTTTTCAATTTAGATTTATTGTAAAAAAATCAGTAAAAATCTGAACGAATTATCAAAATATGTCTATAAATGAGAAAGTAATTGTCAGTTGTAGAAATTCTTTCACTTTTTTTAAATGTTCATGTTTAATTGGATTAATCTGACAATATCGTGAAACTCCATTCCATCAAAATCCTTAGTGAGTCGAAAGGTGTATGTTGTCTTCTAGAAGAGGAGAGTACTAAATCGCACCTTTGAGAATACATAAAAAATAAGAGAGATTATTCTTTATTGTTGACCTTCCAAAGTTTCCTATAAGGACGATTTCTTGCTTTGTTAGCTTGATGTCAGCATTTACATGATATTCTTAAACAATGTTTTTGCTTTCTTCGGAAACTTCCGTCAAAATATTCTCCATATCTCTATACCTATTCTCAATCCATTATTGATGCTGACACTGGACGTGTTACAGAAATAAATACTATGAAAACTTGAATCCTATGAACTAAACAACAACAGTTCCCAACGTAATATATGTATCTCTCCGTAAGAGATATTGGAGGAACCACATGAAAAAAACGAGTATAGTAATTTTCATTTGTGACGACCTTTGCAAAATAGTGTTTTTGCTTATTGCTAAAATGAAACTATATGCACGGAAGAATAAGACGGGTGAAGCATTTCTTGCCGTATAAAATATATAACAAAAACAANGCGTGTCATCCTTGCGCAGGGGCCATGCTAATCTTCTCTGTATCGTTCCAATTTTAGTATATGTACCGCCGAAGCGAGTACACCAATTGTTACTACTAAGTAGTATTTGTATGAATTATGACTAAGTATTCGTCGGTGACTTGTAAAGAATTTATTATACAGCTGTATTATTGATTGCCTATGTTAAAGTGAATGGATACGCATTGCCATCTATTAAGTTAACACGGTACTATGTGTTTTACTGGTTGCCACTATATTATTTGTACAATGAATTACTGAATTGTATATTTAAGAAAACTAGGGTTATGTTGGAGTTAGCAAAATCGATGTATTGATGCAGAGTTGTCAAATTGTTTAGTGCCAGAACAGAACAAACATATTTGAAATTACTCTCTTATCACACGTTGCCAAGTAATTCCTAAATGAAAAAATTTATAAATTTCATTCTTGGGATATTGAAAAAACTATTATTTTTGAATTCAAGACACACTTTATTGTGAGATTTTCACTAAACAGGTTTACAAAAACGCAAAACTGTTCAGTGTAAATCTCACAAGTGTTTCTTAAATATGGATTTTCACTAAACAGTTTTACAAAAACGCAAAACTGTTCAATGTATATCTCACAATACGTGTTTTTTGAATATGGATTTTCAATCGGTCAAGTACTACTGGCCGATTCCAACACACATTTTATTTCTTTATTCAAAATCCCAAATTTCATTTAAATATGTGACATTTGTATTTTGTATATAATCATAGAGTTAGATATAAATACTTCATCTGTACAAATTTAAATTTTCTATAGACCACTGTTATGAAAACAATTGTCGGCAATTACTTTTTCGCCGAAATACGTCTTGGAAAATGTCAGACGGAATGATATATTTCCTACCTTTTTTTTAACTTGGCAACGACGCCGAATAGCGAATATTTTCAGCCACTTCGCATGTGCGACTGTGAAATTAGAATTTGTTCAGTTCTCAGAACGAAGGAAGTGGTTACGTCTCTTCTGATTGGACTCTTAAGTTAGGCAGGTGTGTGTTCCTAAATTTTCACATATTTTTCTATAATCGGTAAGTTGTGTTTCCTAGTAATTAATCTGTGGAAAAATATTTTCACCGTTTTTCCGTTACTTACAATTGTTTGTGTTCACGGGCTAACAATTTCATAATGTTACATAACAAGAAATAATTCCCAAAATGTTTAATGAACAAGTGAATAACGGGTCATTGTAATTTGGTCTTTTAAATAACTGTGATATTGTAATTTTCAAATTATGTAATAACCAATTTGAAAATTGGAAAAGGCGGGCAATGGCACTTTTTGCTGGCTTATGTAATTTGACAATTGACATCTGCAAGTGGTCAATAATGAAGAAGTGATCATCCCATTGATTTTTCCTAAGTTGAATAGCTTTGATCTTGGCTGTGATTATAGGACTTTGAATTTTTATTGTATATATTTATTAACCAAGGCCACAAATAGGTGTGACCATGATCTCTTTTCAAGTTGCTTCAGGGTCCAATCCTATGGCCCAATTTCGTAGCTAATCTCAAATTGGAAGATCTATTTCCGGTACTTCTAGGTCAAGGTTCAGATTGTTCAGAACAAATAATATTCCCCTTGAGTGATGAATCATGTATTTTACGTCATCACTCTCATATGACTTAACCCATTGACGGGTTTTACCACGTGTTTTTTAAAACCACTTTCATGATGCTCGTAAAATCCCAGAATGCCATGCCTCTTTTTTTGTAGATTATATATAGGCTTATCACTAAGCAGTTAAATATATTAACTTCCAGGTTTTTCAATTAACAAGGAGCAATGGGTGTACCAGCTGGTGATGTAGAAAAAGGCAAAAAGATCTTTGTCCTCCGTTGCGCACAGTGTCATACAGTGGAGGCTGGTGGAAAACACAAAGTGGGGCCTAATCTACATGGATTATTTGGCAGGAAGACCGGACAGGCTCCTGGTTTCGCTTACACAGATGCAAACAAATCGAAAGGTAATAATTTAAAAATAATTGGGTACACATGATAGGGCCATATTTTATTTCTATAATTCAACTTGACCACTGGTGTCTCGAGATCTCGAGAATATAATCGAAATCTTGAGAAAAAAGTCGAGTTTAATTTGAAAACATAATGTGGCTCTATTACAGAGTGCAGATGAGAATCGTATATAATGAAACGTTTATTTGTATAGATTGTGTAGAAAACACGTTAATTGAATTTAAAAAAATAATTATTTTCACATTACACTAAGGAAAAGGACTGTCGGTAAAGTTAGTACGAAATGAAATCGGGCAATAAAAACAGTTTTGTAAAGGAAAAATCTTGCTTTTTTTATTCTAAAGTCTATAAATTGGAACTATTTATTCCTATCTGCACTAAGATTGTGGAATATTTTCTCCACCAGCATATTCAGTGATTTATTTTACATTACCTATTTTGCATGCTGTGTATGATAATTCATTCTTTGCCTTTATGATAGAGAGTAATAATTTTTATCGAATTAAAATTCCCATTTGTTTCGGAAAATATAGAGATATAGTTTTAAAATAAAAAGAAGAGTAAGAAATTGATTTTTTCAAAATAGTTTTCAATACATGTTCATTTGGAGACACCAGCCAAAGATCGATTATCCCTTTTCTGTGCTCCAAAAACATCGTCAAATGATGTGAAAGCTCCCCAGAAATATAGTGCATACTGCACCTTAGACTCAACAAAAACAAGAGATTCGGTGTTACTATTTTTCGGGTTTGAGGGCCGTAGATTTTTAGAATTTCCTCTTCATGTTTCGTTGGCGTGAGTGGCTAGCTTCCTCAGAGAGGTTTATACATGCTGAGTTAATACTTCCGATCACTGAAGATATCAACTAAAAATGTATAAACCTCTGGGAAAGCTAGCCATTTGTGCCAGTGAAATGTTAGGAAGGAATTCTAAAAATCCACGGCCTTCAAACTTGGAAAATTGTAATGCGAAAGCCTTAACCATTTTGTCATTATAGAGATTATTTGGAGTCGAGTTCTTGTCCATTATGAAAATGCAAATGATTTGTTTTCTAGGTGCTTAGACTCGAAAAGTTGAGTACTTGTAATTCAGTTATTCGAATTGCTCAACAACTGATTACTGGAATTTTCCAGGCAAAGAGAAAAGACCTAGTGATTAGCCCTTGGGGAACTCCTAAATTCATAGGCACACTTTCAGATTCAATATATGTCAAATGATGATCACTTTGGTGTTTTAATAAAGGTGTGTTGTGTATTTCATACAACAATGAATTGAGGCAATTTAATGGGGCACCATTTATACTTTGAAAGTTGGTGAAGTGAAAGATCAGATATCAACTTGTCTTAAAATGATTGCTTTTATGAGTGAAGCTAAAAGACTTTGTATCATTATAATTTTAAGCATTATTTTCTAGTTAGTTTGTTCAATTTTTGAAATTATTTGTAATTCTAATCTTCAAAATATGTGGTCTGCAAACTTTCTCTGGAAGAATTTCTATAATTGATAATTTTCTTATCTATAACCTCCTGTCCTCAATTGGATTAATGCAGTGATGAGTATTTCATAAGTTTTCATAATAATTTGATTTCGAGACATTGATTAGATTGTGGGTATTATGTTGTCATACAGTATTCCCAATAAATGGTTGACTATTTATCTGAAGTGTTCGTCTTAACATACTTGCTACAAAAGTGCTTTTCTTGTGATAAAGCACAACATGTTTTTTAATTATCGATTTAATCCAAATTTTACAATTTAAAAAAGTAATCAGATTTCACCAATAACTTTTTTCCAGAAAAATTAATATCTAATCAATATTTTATTTACTATAAGTTTATAGAATAAATATTAATGTACAAAAACAAAGAAATGTGTGGTTAAAAACTTAGACGAGATTGGTATTGTTAACGATATCTGGTAAGAAGGAATATCTTGCAACAAGATATTTCTATGGTACTTGCAAAAGATGAACTGTATTTTGTGATAGCAATAAGACGGTATGTCTTGTTACTAGTACTCTCAGAAGCAGACTGAATTTAATTTTCACTTGGTCCTATCCCCCAAAATATTCCTTTTGAGAGAGGGTAATTTATACAGATAGGCTGGAATTATTGTCAAGTCATGTATTTCAGGAACATCTTTGAAAAGGGTCGAAATTCTGCAAACAGAGAAATCAATAAATATTGTAGGTAATAGCTGCCATAATTTCAAAAAGCTGGCAAAGCAGAGATATGTCACATTATCTTTAGAAATCTCTGTATTTGAACCCAGCTAATACAGCCATAAACAAATAAAGTAGACTGTCTTGAGAAAGTTAACAATAGAAGTATAGATAGGCCTTTTATTGAGGGTTAAATTGCAGATATACCCATCATAAATAAATACCAATAGCATGAAAGTTTCCAATTTCAAAATCACAAGAAATAAACAATAAACACTTTGAGATTACCATTTTACCTGAGGGTCAAAAATATTGAATCAACTAAATGAACAATTTGTTCAGGCCAGTCTCTAACTCCCTACACAGTAGGTTGATGGACTGACACCCATCAGAAAACAACTACTCCCCTGGCTAATACCACGTAGGGCGTTGGATTATATCCGACAGGTGTCAGTGCAGGATTCTTCACTGAAGTTATTCCTGCATATGCTGTTGGCGATAATTGCTGCAATAGATTTTCAATTATTGGAACACACTTGCAGACCGGTTTCGGGCTTTTTGGCCACTCGTCATTGCAAGGTAATGTATATCATCAACATAAAGTCAATGATTTTCGATAATTGAAAATCGAATTTCGTCAGAGTATCATTCCTCGAACTAAACTGAAGCATACAACAAACAACAGGTTTGTCGTCGCCCCATCTGCCTGTGAACACTGCATATCCAAATTTGCCCAATTCCTCGTATAAGAAAAGGAAATTTTCTTATATAGTTAGTGGGCATACTTGAAGATTGGCTACAAATCAAATCATTCAAATGAACAATTTGTTCAGGACAGTCTCAACACCCTGCACAGTCCATTAACCTACTGTGTATGGAGTTGAGACTGGCCTGAACAAATTGTTCTTCAGATGATTTGATTTATAGCCGCCCTCCGTGCGCCCCTCCCATCTTCTCCATAAATTATAATCATTCCAATTATGTTTTGAAGAATGTAAACCATTTTCACATTTTCATACACGCATTAAAGTAATCACTAAACAGCCCAACAGGCACAACTGTATGCACAAGACTACAACATCGTTCAAATTTGCGAACCAATTTCTGCGGAAGGAAAGACTTGATGCCTCGTTTTGTTTGTTTCAGGTGTCCTTCCGGAGAAATTCTACACTTTACCAAATCGAAAAAAACACAAAAACCAGGAGCCCATCTCCGGTTCCTTGGATCGACGTTCGAAGCGAAGAACTCCATTAGATTCCTCTGCACCTCAAAAACCACCTCGAGCATTCATCACAGATACTACTCAAGATAAACCCTCAGTTTTTGAAATTTTTCGAAGAGAAAAGAAGCCAGAACCAAAAAAATCCAATTTACGACGCAGTGTCAGTGACGCGTCAACAACAAAATCGAAAGTGAAAGTGATTAGTGACCGAAAAGTAACGAGATCTGGTAGTGACGGGGCGGAACGAGTGAAACCGCGTAGAGAAAAGAAACAGCTGTCACCGATAATAGAAACTGCGCAACGCGAGGACTATTTCTCACATCCGGAACAAGAAACCGACAAAGAAAACCTTCACGATGACGGAAGTCTTCGCGCCCCGCTCAGAAAAAAGAAGAAAGATAGCATAACCGAGAAGCTCAAACAGTTTATCGACGAGGTTGACGAAGAGTTGTACAAAGAGACCGGCATAAGACCTAAACCACCGGAAGAAGTCAAGAAGCCACCGAAAGAAGTCAAGAAGCCACAGCCAATCATAATAGACGTCGACAAGGCAGAGAAGATATCCACGAAATCTAAAAAGTTCAAAAACTCTGCGCTAGGAAAGAAACTCAAAGCGATCGCCAACAAGAAGAACAAAACAAATGAAGCTATCAAGCTCAAAGAAGTCGAGAGCGAGATCAACAAAGCTGTTTCGAAAGGCAACTTAGCCGAACCCCAGGTAGCCAAATCTCCCCCTAACAGTCCTGGACCTATAGTAAGAGCGGCAATAGAGCACCTGGAAAACCCAAAGAACTCCCCGAAAATGATTCACAGCAGCCAGAAGCCAGTGGACAAACTGCCACTCACCAAGGGCAGAACAGTAGACTCTATGGTTAAGAGGCTCAGTACTGATTCGTGTTCACCCCCTCCTCACAAAACCAACGTGATGATAACCCCACATGCCTCTGTTCAACACAACAACAACCAACCTTTCTCTTACACACGGGGTGTTAGTCCCGAAAAGTACGCCCCCGACGAGACTCATCCCAATCTGGGCAGCCCCATAATCTACGCTCAGGTGGTGTGCGGTGGCAATGCAAACGGACCAGCTAAACAAACCATCCATACCGCATACACCAACGGTAAAAAGCATCCACATTCAGATTCGGACGAGGGTCTTGGAGGAGAAGAAAACCAAACATTCATCAGAATAGAGAAACCAGTTACGCGGTTTGGTGACGACAGGATGAATGACTTCTTTGATGAGGTTGACAAGTTCGAAGAAGAAAGTCCCATAACTCCAAAGTTTAGGAATCCCGTGTACACTAACGGCTACTCTAGCTACGAAAAGAAAGACTTCAGAGCCAAGCGGACAGGCTACTTTGACTCCTCCTCCAGGGGAAGGGGAGACGGTATGGACTCGAAGAGACGCGAAAGTTTGACGGAACCTCATGAAAATGGGTTTTCTTCGACAACGATATTGAATGGTCGTAGTGATCTAACCGCAAGACGGGATCAGCTGGAATCGCGAATTAACAGAAGGCTGAACGACAACTCCTTGCGCACCTCCCCTGAGTACATAAAGAACCCCACTCCCACGAATATCTATGTCACCGAAACATCTTCGAAATACTATCGGGGTAGATCAGGTAGCCCTGTAGGTTTCCGGGAGAAGTACGTATCTGAAACAAGGCCGGGCAAATACGGCAAACCACACACTACAGAATCTAGGTCCATGCAGTTCTTTGGAGAGGCAGAAGACAGGTTAGATTTCGAAACGAGCAACGGATACTACGGCAACGGGTTCGATAGTGAACCCAAAAGCTTTGACTCGCAAATAAGCGACTACAGATCCTCACCAGAAAACAGGAAGTTCGAAACTAGTCACAGGCACCAAGTCAGGGACGAGAGGCAACATACCCTCAAAGACAGGGCCATATACAAATCCTCCCCTGATATACATCAGAGGTCATACCAAGAAAGCAACAACTCTCTGCGGAGGGATAAGGTTGAGAGTAGAACAAGTTATTCGAAATACGCTTCCGATAGATACATGGATGAGAACGAGAGAAAGGATAAGTTTGTCGATTCTGGTATCGAGAATGACTTCAGGAGGGACTCTGGGGATAACTTTAGGGTAACCCGTCAGCGCCCGAGGAGGGAATACTGCAATGAAAGTGAAGATGAGGGGTTTGCGAGCTCCCTGCTGATAGCCAGCGAAAGGCAGCACACCGAAGATAATTTTAATCAGAGGAGAAGGCGGGAGTATGACTCAGATAGGGCTCACTCTAGAGAAGACGATCCCTACCGAAACTTGGAAAGCATGGAGTACAGAAGTAAATTCAGATCGAACGAATATATTCCCAGAGAGAGAAGTATCGATGACGGCTCGCATTATGACCCGAAAATAGACAAGGATATTGTGCGGTCCACTTTGAAGAGAGTCGAGAAGAAGCCACCAAAACCTGAGAAGAAGAGTGGGCTCGAAAAGGTAATTTGGGATTAATCATAAAATGTGGGGTATTCTTTCCCACAGGTTTTTTCTATCTGATTCTTTGGAAATTATAGTTCTTCGTTTTCCATTGTTGCATTTAATAATTCTGAAAATACGTAGAAAGATCATTTTTTCAAATATCTATTGATAAAATTTTCCAGTTAATTAGCTTGCCAGTGCGAGACCTTGATTTTAGGAAACCTGAAAGTTTCTCAACGCAGGATCCCAACATATGTGAGAAACATGAACTACTATGAAGTTTGGCTTATCCTGGCCTTGGCAGGTTACAGGTACCAAAGGTGTGGAAACTTCTCGCTGAATACCCTCCAACTTGAATAAATTGTAACTGTTCTTCCGTTATAGTATAAAAGCGGAATTTTATGAATGTATGTTATTTGAATAACTATAGGTGAATAGGTTATTTTACTAATTGGACATTTTCCAAGTTCTAACACCTGTGAGATGATATACATTCAAATGGTTGCAAGCGAGATAATGAGATAAATCATTTATTGCACATATTTTACCCAATATATAAAATATACAGGATATGCTTTCGATTTCATTCATGTGCTCTATAATATAAATGTCATCTGGTTTGAATCAAACCAACAATGGATGGGTGGAACAAGAAAAACAAAATAACGTTAGAATTGTATTAGAAAAGGAAAATCAACAATAAAATGTAAATAGTATTTCATTCAAATTCGCTTGAATATATATTGCCTCGTTCTCACGTCTGCATCCAACCTTTGAGTTTGTCTGTCCAGCTGTAGAAACTGTAAAACTTTCAGGGAAACCTCTTTTAAAGCCGACCATGCACGTAAAGTTTCAACTGACAGATATCTGTGACTTAAAACTGTGCGTGTTTGTCTCAGTTGAACTCAACTGTATAGTTGAACTGAAAAGAATGTAATTTCAATATTTCCAACTGGAAGGATTGACTCAACTTGGCGTCCGTTTAAAGTTCAATAATTGAAAACTAACGATGCCCAGTTCAGTTTGTTACTGGAGCTAGCGCGTTTATGTTCTGTTCACTTTTCATTTTTATCATACCTCGTAAAAAAACTATTCACAATTTTTGGTTTCCTTCATTTTTATTTTTTGATGGAATAGAACAAGAGAAGTGTTAGTAGCAAATACTTCTTAGTTGTCCGAATCCCTTATGAAAATTGAATGATTGAACTGTCTGTTGGTTGCATTTCAGTTTGAACGATACGCGTGTGGTCGGCTTTATAGCAAGCCAATCAACATACATAAAAATCAGCTTTTATCGTGAGTGCTGTAACGGTTTATAGACGTTTGAAGGTATTCATCAGGGGGTCTCACTTGTTTGCTACTTGGTACCTGCTGAAGCCACGATGATCCAAACTTCATAGCGCTTCATCGTTTCTTACCTTCGTTGAAGTGTTGAGAAGTTTCAACTAATATAAAATAACGAAAGTCTGATATTCGCGGGTTCTTGCTCTATCCATATAATCTGTAGTGTTCATCTGATTTTGCAGATGAAGTCTCTCTTCACACGGGACAGCAAGAAGAAGAAGCAACAGCAGGCAGAAATGGTGAACGAAGAAACTTTGAGAGAGCGTTATGTCGAGTATAAAGGAAGGGAACCGATCGAACCAAGATTCAAGAAAAGAGAAGCCGTGGATCTTCACATGGTAAGTTTTTGAATTGATTTTGATGTACATTCCACTTATTTCGAAGAAGTAAAGCAGGGAAATCAAACCAACCGGAAGCATTTCATGTATTTTGTGAATGATACATAGTTATCCCTGATTTTCTCGTGGTTCTCGATAAAATAAAGAGATGCAAAGGAAAACAGCAATTTCATCGGTAGATGGGTCCCTTTATCTTTCATCAAATTGAACATGTGATAAAACTACCTATATTCTCGTATCACCCTCAGTTGTAAAACCTATTCAACTGGTCGCCTGTTTCATCATTGTGAAACAAATATACCAAAGTGGGGTCAATAAAAGCTAAAACTGAAATATCCGGTGTAGAATGAATACAAAACGAGCACCAATAAAAAGAACATTAGGGGTGTTACATCACACGATCTAGAGGGTCAATTCTGATCACCAAAACGAGAGAGTACGTGACCTAGTAATATCTCATGCAGTATTTGAATTTTTTCATGGTTTGTGTGGCATGTGGCACTATCTTGTTGAAACCATATACTGGTCAGATCAATATCATCTCATTTCAGCACAAAGAACTGTGTTATCATGTCGCCATGTCGCGATATCGGATACCAGTTACATTCACTGCTTGACCAGCCGCATTCTCAAAAAGTATAGTCAAATGATGTCTCCAACCCACCAAACAGTGACACGTTGTTTTCGACATCAAATGTGGGGTTTGTTTGAAGGTGGTTGACAATGTTTCGTGGTGTATTTCATCAGTTCGGACTTCCATTGTCTTAATATAATATAAATTCATTTAAAATCCCTGAAAGAATCTGCAAAAAATTTAAAAATAATTGAAAATATCAACCGAAAAATAACAATTTTATTGAACAAAAAACTGAAATCAAAAAGAAATAACATACAAGCAACCACCAAAGAAATAAAAAAATTGAAATATTATTACAAGCTGAAAATTAAAAAATATCAACAAGAAATGAAAATCAAAAATTAAAAGATTCTAAACCAAGTTATATCACGACGTTTCGATTGTTAGTATCCACAATCGTCTTCGGGTGATAACTGGACTTATTCCTCCGAGATCTGACTATTTATAGGTCATTCGAGTGATTTCACCCATCCCCTCTTCCTTCTCTCCGCTTCATTGATTTCAGAGGTAGATTTTTTATTTTTTTGGTTGTTGTTTGTATGTTATTTTTATATAATTCCAGTTTTTTCTTCAATAAAATTGTTATTTTTCGGTTAATCCTTTTATTTTTATTTTGTAATTTTTTACAGATTCTTGCAGGAATTTCAAATCAATTTATATTAAATTAGACAATGGAAGTCCGAAAAGATGAAATAATCAAATGTGGGTTCTCCGAATATGCTTCATCGATTAGAATAATTTTGCTCGAAAAATCAGCATCCACTTGCTGATGTTCAATAATGTTCATTATACAATTGTTGTGTAAAGTGAATCTTGTAAGCAAGCTAGCCCATATCTTTGATAAGGGGTAGGGGTAAGGGGTAGAGACCTTTTTAAAATTTACAATTCTCATCTACGACACACACGTCAATGAATTCAGCATTTCTTCCGCTTTCATTTGACATGCTGTACGAGACAATGCGACTATTATTAACGAAGATATCGCTTAGTGCCCTTCTGGCCGCAATGTTTGTTTTTTCTTTGTTGTATTTGACACATTCATCAATGACAAATAATGCTGCCCTTCTGACATGTAGGATCCCAAAAAAAATATTAGACCCTCCCAACCTTTCATGTTGCGTGTGCGCCATCTATGTTTTTTTTCTGTCATTTCCTGATGATGCCAACTTGGATGTTTTTTCTTGCACGTTGGCAGTCATGTTTTTTTCTTCAACGCTGTATATTCCGCTCAATATTCGCCGCCATATTTTTTTTTAATGCTGCACACCTTGTATTCTTTGATGTCAGCCATTTTTTTTCTTTAACGCTGGACGCCATGTTTTTTTTCTTTACCGCTGCACACACTCTGTATTTCATGTCTTTTCCTTCAACACCCTGTATACGCATTTGTTCTCATTCCAAGCGCGCTCGAATCGTTATCTTTCAAACCGCAATAACGCTGCTCGAATCTATGTCGTACACCGAACAACAACTGATCATGTGACAAATTGCCACGCTCTCATTGACTGGTATCGTGACGAAAAGTGGAGGAGTGGGGGTGTCCCATAGTGGCCCCCTCCCTGAATTTTCAGCAACACTCTCAGTTCAACAATGAAGATACGTTCTCTTATCGTACAACGCTCATTTTCAATAATCCTAAACAGTCAGCTGACGTTACTGCACGAATGCCGGCAGATTTAAATCTCACGTTATAATTCTAAAATACTGTCTTCAATAAAAACCAACCGGAAAATAATTAGCTCTAATAAACTTTCTATAACTGTTCGAAATGAAGGTTTCGTAGCCCGTACTTTTATGTCGAACATCTGGTATCTGTAGAGTAGGGAAAATTAGTGTAGACCCACAGCACTTAGGCAATATGACCCATTGTACATCCCCCTGAGGAGCTGTTTTCCTAGGTCATCGTCCATCCTGTCCTTTCCAGGAAGGTGAACAGGTCACTGGGAGACATCTCCTT
>WOGM01000293.1:0-13866 GCA_015342125.1 Leptinotarsa haldemani | reverse complement strand
GGCGCTCGCGAATGTTCTCGGCGAATCGACTGCTTCCGCTGTGTCATGTGCTGAATGAATGTGAGGTACGGTCAGGGCCGGCTTCAGATTCATTACAATATGAACAATTAATCTTAATTATTGTGTTTCAGTACCTACTGGTATTTAATCTATGTGACGTTTTTTACCTTTTTGTTTGATGTTTACATTTAGCTCTGAACTTATAATTGAGATTGTGATACTTACTTTTATTTTCTATGCATTCACTTTTATATTTTTATGCTTTTGTGCATATTTTCATGCATTGGATTCAGATCCAATGTGAATCCAATGTGTTTAATCTTTGAAATAAAAAAATGAACGAATTGACACCAAACGGTGTTCACTAAACTAAACCCCCTCACTTTTGAATATAAAGATGATGTTTCAGTCTCAACCATGTAGATGGAAATGCTAACATGTTATTCTGACCTTGATTGAGAGCAAAATTATCTGACAACTGTATACACGAATATGATATTCGATCACGACAAAACCATCTTTGGAAAAATGTTCAGATCATCTCCAAATATTTTTTCTAGTGGCAGAAAATTAGTGAGCAAATACCATTATCTCATCTTGAATTTTTTTTCTCAAAATACCTTTACCTAAACTCACCATGAAGTGTCTTTATGGCATTCAGATTGCTGCATTTTTATTCGTCAACTAATTGACGACTCGTATTGTTGCTCTACTTCTGCATCGAACTACGGCACATTCAATAATGATTCAATTCTGTAGTTTACTTTGATAGTTTCATTTCAGAAATTGATACTCATTTTATTTTTACTTTACTTTTCCGCATTGTGTCAAAAGAGATGAAACTGCATTTTAGAAATTGCAAAAGGAAATTTTGGACTACTTATCACATTTCTTTGACGTTGACTTCTTTGATAATTTTTTTTCAGAAACTTCACTTGAATTAGGTACTTGATGAAGCTACTGTGCTAGCGATACATGTTGTGATATATTTTTCAAATAAAGTTTGTGTTTCAAAGTAATAGCCGAATCAATCAGAAAACACTTTGATTATTGTTTTCAGCTTGTTATGTGTCTCTGTATAAATGGAATGCTCTTTCGATGACAATCGGTTACAATCTGAAACATATAAAATGACCATAATGACAATTGTGCATTTTTTCTGTGACATTCAAACTACGCCAATGCTTTGTATATGCTTCGAATAACAGTATAACCTTCAACCATTAATGATTGAAAAATGCTATTTAGTTATTAGCTTAAAGTTATCCGCGATCATATATATATGCGCCTGCGCAAACAGTAGGCGCTTGCGATGCCAGATTAGAAAAACGCCTTACGCGAATCATTATTGGCTGAAAATCATAAATTATTCAAAGTTATGCGACAGCCTTTTATGTAAATTTTATTGCACCTAGTAGCAAACAAAAAAGGATCGGATAAATTGTTGTTTCATTGTGAATATTATCGAGATGGTACTTCAACGCTAACTTGTGGGAAGAACAAACTTATTTTTCGTTTTTTTACGGGCAATTTTCTCAAGATGAAAAAATGTTTAAGTGTGCCATTTATTCAAAAACCAGTTCCGTTTTTTGAGATTCTAGGAAAAAATTGGAAGAAAGTCATAATTGTTCCAATAACCACTTCAATTTATTTCAGATATTTCCATAGTTTACTTCAATTCATCAAAGCATATTAAGAAACCTATTTTCAATGCAATGCAGAAGATTATTTTTTGACTTGTGTTTCAACAAATCGTTCAATATAATATAAAGGTATTTCAATTTTGTTTGAACAAAAATATTTCCAGAGTTGCCTTTGACATGTCAATATTCTTTTCGTGTTTCTCTGCGTATTCACTTATTTAATATACAACATTTCGAAGTTTTCATAATGTTTACTTTTTGCGGATGATCTTAAGATATTCAAACAGGTACAAACAGTCAGAGATTGTATGTTATTGCAGAAACATCGTGACAAAATTTATTGCAGCTCAAGTTTACAGAAGTGCCGCATAATATCAATATCTCGTCAGAAAAAAAATCATATTTTATTTTTCAATATGAAATGGATAGGAAAATCCTGGAGCGGCAACTGGAAGTTTGAGATTTGATTGTAACATATTATTGTAATTTTTTTTTCAAATCATATCCATAGGTAATATGGGAAGTCTTATGTTAGAATTCATAATGTGGCAAACAACTTCACTAATAAACATCATTAATATCAAAATGCTTTTTTCATTCCTTGTTAGACCAAAGTTAGAGTTTGTAAGTATAATTTGGAGCTATACTACAAGAGGTTGAAAAACTACAGAACCGGCAAAGGTTGTTTTGACACATACATTATTTTTTCAGAACAATAACACTTATAAATAATATTAATCCCTCAATGCTTCAGGCTGTACAATAATTTTCGTTAGTTCATGTTCAGCTAGAACAGCACTCGAACAGTCGACGTGGTAACATGCTAAGATGGACGATATTATTGGCGCATTCGTACTTAATGTTAGTAGCGAAAAAAAAGACATGGTGCTAGCAATAATCTTCAAATTGCTAGATCTCTATCAAGTTTCACCGCAAGAACTCGTCTCCACACACTTAATGATGCGGAAAAAGAGACAGGAAATAGAACGAAGAAGAGTATGTTCCGATATGGATCATGAAATGGACGATATGCCAGGCTACTCATACGAAGAGAGCCATGAAGAAGAGGCGATTTCAAATAAAAAACGCCCAGTGGAGATAGAATCTCCCAAAAAACGAACCACAAGATCAACTCACAAAGTGATATCCCAAAAGACGAGAAGACGGAAATACCGTCAAGGAAATCCAAGAAACTCAGGGCAACTATCCCGGAAAACGCAGATGTTCAGGAAAACCATGAGGCTCCTAAATCAGAGGAAAACCATACCCCAGAGGTCATGGAAACTGGGGCACATGATGAAGAGGCCGCGATGCCAAGCGCAACTCAGGCAACCGGCCCGAAAACTAAAAAACCACCACCGATCACTATCAGGCAGAAAGATAAGTGGTCGAAATTTAACGATATAGCTGCCCGAGAGAACATACACTTCACGAAGGCAGTGTCAAAGTTCAGCCTGCTAGTCCAAACGACTTTCGCAAAATAGTCAGGATTCTCGACAGGGAAAAGATCCTGCACCATACCTACACTATGCAGGAAGCTAAACCCTTAAGAACAGTGTTCGACACTATCTCGATAGCCAGGCTTAAAAAGCAAAACAAGAAACTACTTCCGCTCGTATTGGTTCTAGTTCTAGTTCAAAAGTGAATCACTACGACTTCGAACAGCAGTGGGGCAGTGCTACCGCTGTCAAAAGTTCGGACATTCTCAAAGAAACTGTAAGGCAATACATGCCTGCCTAAAATGTGCCGGCCGCCACATGACGGCGGAATGTAAAAAGTCAAAGCAAGCACCGGCTAAATACTTTAACTGCAAGGGGGACCACCCAGCCAACTTCCAAGGATGCCCAGAACATATAAAAAACAAAAAGGGAAATAAACCCAGAGACCTGCCAGCCCAATCCAAAAAGCCGACAAGATCAAGCACGATCAGAAACGGAGTCTCGTACGCGAGGGCCATCAAAACCACAAATAGCAGCGACTCCAGCTCAGTCGACGGACTATGTTCGGCCTTCGACCAACTGCAGGCACTGCTAACGAATTACCCCGTCCTGCAAACTATGCTGACGGTAAACACCCCACCAGCAAAGACGAACTGAACGCCTCAAAGGCCTCGACAAGGGGTGAGATTATGAAAAACTATCACCAGGAAACCGTCCCGCCAAGAGGGACACCACAGGCGGCGAGAGAAATCTCGGCCGTGCCTCATATATAATATACAGACCCAAAACCGCACATGTAAAAAGAGTCAGAGATTTTTCAAATTCAACCTCGTCCTACATTAGGATGACAAACGGATCGTGTTCAGCTAACACAAACAAACTGGGTTTGCCCACTCAAGAGCATGTCACGTATAATTGTCCGTGTGAAAAACATGGTGTGCTCAAATCCAAGCTACAAACGGACATTGTTTGGTCTTAGGACTTATTAATAGTTATTGCAAATGGCAATCTAATTGAAAATTACACACGTTTAAAATTAATTGGTACATCTGTAGGTATATTAAGGATTGACTAATCGCGTGCGGTTGCATAGCGGTGGTGTATTCAAATTACAGAACGATCCAACCTTCAGCTGTAAATTATGCGGTGGCATGCCTGGCTGATTCAATGATTTCAGAAACTCTGTTGGATAATTCACAGCTTGGTAACATTGCAAACTGTTTCTATGCTCGATGGATGAACAATAATAGTGTCCGTGTGAGAAAGTCAGGAGTCCGGCTTCCTTCTCATCCCTAATCCGTGCTGTTCACTGAGTGAGAAGTGACATTTGTAGCAGACTGGCGGGAATAATTGATCTAAGATCCGGGTTAAAAATGATTGTATTACTGAACTGGCTATTAAAAGATTAGAGTTGGTGATAGAAGGGTGAAAATTGAGATCTGTATGTATTTTTCAATCCCACGTCATAAAAAAATAAAAACAAACAAAGTTTTTCTAAAAAAAATAAAATGTTTGGAATGAAACACCTTCATAAATAATGGGTATGAAATATGAATACAAATCTATTTTCCGACCGTTTCCGATGAGTATGTCAACTAACACTGTGATGCGACAATTTCATATATTGAATAAATAATAAAATCAAGTCACCATCGATGTTATCTTGGACACCATTTTATGTGCCTGCTCGTCGTACTCGTTCCTCTGCTATGCTCAATGTACCTTTGGGTATAACGTATTAGGAATCCATTTCTAGCCATGCCAACACTATCAATTTACTCATCAATGTAGATTGAGCATTACCACGAAGTATCTTTCAGCTTGTCATTCTGAATCATCTACTGAATATGTCACTGTAGAAACCATATCCCGTTTGATCCCCTACAATGATGTATATATAAGCTGCAGCTGAGATTATATTCAATTCATGTTATGACGATGATATTAATAATATTTCACATTAAATATTGTGGGTATTTTATCCATGTAATTAGTTCAGTTGGTCTGTACAAAATATGAAATAAGTAAATAAATGAAAAATTGCAAATTGCCCTCTGAAGACATACTTTTCAGAGATAATATATTCGAAAAAGCTCAACAAGCCGAGTTGATTACCATTTAAAAAATATTGAAAGGAATATATAGCAAAGAATGAAAATTTACGGACTGTTAGATATGGCTCAGAGGCGTCTCTTTGTGACACATATCTATCACTGTACATTACAGGTACTAGAATGTATTGATGAGTCATAAAATGTTCATTCTAGACGGTAGTAAACTATATTTGTTTGTTTCTATTTAATTGTAAACAATAAAACCCTTCTTGGTTTTGAAATACTCTTCATTTATTAAATATCGAAAAAAAGAGCTAAGAAATTATATACTTATATCAATGTTTTGGAGGCTTTAATCTGCCTCCGTCTTTAGAATTGGATATAATGATCGTAGTTTTCCTTTGCTTGTTTCCTTCATTTTCAGTCGTCCTCATTTTTTGGGTATTTTCGCTGGAAAGAGGTAAAATAAAATTGTTTTTCTCCATAAAAAATTACTTTTGGCCAGCATGTTGAACATATTCTCCATAATTTGTTTTTCAAGATGCATGACTCCAAGAAGAGACGCATTGATATTTTTATGAATATTGCAAGATATAATATTTTAATATTAATACTGCAAGCAAAATTGAATCCATTGCAAAATCAGATCCATTATTACTGATTCGTCATGCAAAACAGATCAATGATAATTACATATCTATTAAGACACAACCTGCATTGTTTCAATTTCAAACATACATATTTAAGGTTAAGTGGCATTGTTAACTTTCATGAAAGCAGGGCGGACAGATGGAAACAAGGTCTATTATTAATATAGACTGAGAATGAAGCACGAGTACCAAGAGAAATGTTCACTGATAATTCAAAAAAATCTTCTGAGAACATAGAGGGAGAGGTAGACTTAAAAATAAAATTATCTCAATTTCATACGGGCGACTATCCACGGAAAAAAAATGTTGCGAAAATTTCTACAAATGTAAACATTTTTGTTACAAATTATATTACATATATGGACGACTCTAATTTGTATTATTATGTACTACAACATTGTGTACATACTTTTTTACTAAATTATTCTACCATTCGATATATTTCGTTTTGAAAACTTGCATAACCTTGTGTTACCAGTAGTACCAATAGTAATAGTTTTTCATTAAAATCTGTAGCGATTTTTCAAATAATATTGTATTAGATCTTGCTTCAATTTTTCACGGAATTACATAAAAATTTGTCAAAATATTCGAAGCATTATTGTGTAAAAAATTCTATAAATTTTATAACAAATTTTTAAAATTGTACCAATCAACACCAAACCATCAGTCAAAAATTCATATAGTACATAATAATAATTTACTCGAATTGTACTAATAATTGCAATATATTGTAGGGAAAACTCAAAACAAATTATGTGAGTAATTACTATGCAATGATTAATGAAAGAAAACCTATCTATCACTTTTTGAAATAGAATGTTTTAATTATCACTAAACATTGTTTGAAAGAGTACAACATATTTCTGGAAGTATCACAATATACAGGAAGTATCAATTCAACTTCATTTCACAGTAAACCAAAGTATGTTTCTGATACCTACTTCTTGTTCAATTATTATCATATATAAAATATAACAAAAATTGAATTCGAAAAGTTGGATGTAACATCAACATATCTTGATGAAGTGATTTGACAAAAAAGTTGAGGAATATTTGTTTTCTAATTTACTTTGATATAAATTGATATAATATATAATGGAAGGCTTGATATTTTCTTCTGATGTAGGAATTTTTGTTGTCAAAATTCTGTGTAGAGATAATTGGGCAGGGGAATGAACATACATATAACAGGCACAACAACAATTATTGTTGCAGAAGTAAAGTAAACTCGAGTATCAACATCTATACCAATAGTAAATATATTATGGGCAATAAAACCTATTAGTCCAATTGCTATTATGACATAAATTATTCCCAATGTTCCAGAAGCTTCTTTATTTCTTCTTTCTTGACTAATAATATGATAAATTATCCCAAATCCTGGAAGAATAAGAATATAGACTTCAGGATGACCAAAAAATCAAAATAAATGTTGATAAAAAATAGGATCTCCCCCATTTTAAGGGGCCTTAGCCCCGGGCAGAGACAGAAGAAAAAGAATAGCTGTAATTATAACGACTTGAGAAAAAAGAGGCATTTGATCTAATTTTATTCTCACAGGATGCATATTTATAACATTTGTAGTAAATTTAATAGCTCCCAAAATAAAAGAAACCTTTCGCATTTCCTCACGTAAAAATGAACAGAAATATTTGTTTTCATGTAAGGTTGTTTCAAGAGTTTTGTCCGATTTTATGAGTAAAATTCAAACCAGTGTATACCGTAGCGCCATTTGAATCAGTGCACGTTTGTCAGTATAACATATGTCGATTGGTTCTGTCAGCACCAAAATTGTGTGCTCGGGATCTGATGAAGTCGACGAACGTCCTAATTGGCGACTGGTGTTCCGATGAGAAAGTTATGGACGTGCTTGTTAAGATTGTAGTCAGTTGGCGAGAGGTCTGGAGAGTATGGTGGATGAGGCAGATCTTCGACGCTCAATTCGTTTGATTTACGGATGGTGATTTGTGAAACGTGCGAAAGGGCGTTGTTTTGGAGCAAGATCGTCAATTCTCTCATAATAGTAAACATGTTTTTTCAACGAGTTTTCGCCTTTATCGTAGAGGATTCACTCTTCACAAGGGACGAAAATAATGAAATGAAATTAAAATAATGTTCACTTGAAATAATTTCAAATTCAGATTTTTAAAAAGCTCAACTTCTTTGCAAATTCCTCAATAGATGAATTGAATCTAGAAATTCATCAATTATGGTGATTTCGTGATAATCGTTTGAAACAAAAATAATCGTCGGCTCTTTTGATCCAAACGAATTATAATCTCTCTCACGTTGAACACATAGAAGTAATAAATTTTGCAATAGTCTTAGGTATGCTAATTCATAGAATTGTCAAGAAACTCGTGGATAAAAAAATAATTCAACATGTACATTACAATAACTGCATTCAGATAGATATTTTTTCTTTCATGTGAACGAGATTTGTAAATGTCAAAGTTGTTACTTTTATTTATTACTTTTGTCTGATATATGCTAATTGTCCACCTAATTCAATTCATTCAAAGGAAAATATTTCAGAATTTTATTTTATATGAATGTCGATACATTGTATGCCCTTCAGTATCATGTGTAAATCCATCATTCGACCAACATAGTGAATTGTGAAGTAAAGGAGTGACATCATCGTTCAATATTAGAATGATTCCTGTTGTCATGTGCTAATATAGAATTTAATTTCTACTCCAGTTTGTTTTAGATATCAAAACTAGAAATTAATAATACTTTTTTTTTGTACAATAACGTTTAATTCATTATAATATTGAAATCAACAGTTCTACAGTTCTACAATCTTAGACTTATATGTACTCAAATAAATCAGCCATGACTCTTGTGCTTTTCCGCTATCGTTCAATTCTTCGTTAATCTCCGCTAAGGTCGGTATAGGTTTCTCAATAATTCTATTAACGTCATCATGTGAACCTTCTAAAAGATAACGAAGGAATCGAGGGGCAAAACTCTGAATCTGACCACAATTCCTTGATAACTTCTGCGTAAGCTTTGATTAAAGCATCCTTTTTCAAATATTTCAGTAACCATCTCGTATTTGATGAACATTGGATTACACTATTCATGAAACAGGTGTTGCCAATATTTTTTAACCCATTAAGCCCAAGGGTTTTGACTGAGGAATGTTTCACTGATCTAATTGTGTTGTTGCTGTTGGGGGTACGGATACTCCTCCTGTTATATGTCATGGCATATGTCCATGAAACATAGACTCCTCTCCATCAACGCTGATAACTGATAGGAAAAGGAAAGTCATACTTATCTCAATAATAACATTCAGAAAACCAAGTTCGTTGAGAAACGTTCACGTATTACCAGAGACAAAATTAAGAAAGGTTACATAGTAAAGCTACGGACGCAGATGAAACCGTTGAAGAGATGGAAAGGCTACTTTTGGTGACCAAAAAAATAAAAGACTCGATCTATCGAATTCTGCTGAGTCTAGGAAGCAGATTACTGGTTATACGTGAATAGTAAGTTTTTTGAATGACTACATGGAAATCTAGTGGTCGAGTTACTGGGGACGAAGTAATTTGAAAATTGGATAAATAAAAATTTGAAGAAAATGATCAAATCCGTAGAAATATTTTTGACAGTCTGAAAGTAGAAGTGGAAAAAAAATAAAGGGTAACCTAAGAGAAAATGGACAACTCCTAGATCCAAGTTAATTGAACGTTTGTTCGTTCTTTGAAGTATCTTTTTACAGCGGAGTTATCGATGAATAAATGAAACACCAACTAGACCCTAAATTATCCACGTTAGGTATGTTACTGGCAAAACTGATAAAACTAATAGCTTGATGGAGCTTTTTTTCCTAGTATCTTATGTTTATCTAAATGAGTTAGAGCGCTATGTTGGATAGGTGACACATTTTTGAGAAATACACTACCTCAGGGTGACCAAAAAATTATTTTCATTTACACCTCTTGAGAATCAGAGAATTATGCAACTTTCAGTTGAATAGTTTTTATTTTTCATATATTCACATTTCGGCCAATCACTTAGGAAATAATGGAGTGATGAATAGGTTCTAACGTATAGAATTCCTTTTTTCATACAATGAAATTACATTATATTTTTAAAGGAGACTTAATTCAAGTTTATATTTCTACTAGTTTTGCTCAGTCAAATATAATAGGGTCATAACTTCAGCGAAGATAATAAATGGAGTTAATGTCATTACCAACCACTTTTGTGAATTATTTAAGTGTTGCTCACAACACGGATTTTATCTTTACCAAATGGGTCAAGGTGGGTTATGTGCTAAGTGGCAGTACTTATTAAACAGTCAATAGTTAACTTCCATCTGGTGTAGAGCTTCTTGATACTTCAATATTCTTGCTTTGAAAAATTCAAACTATCAACTTCTGAAGGAATGCTTATTCGATGTAGGTATTCTCCAACATTTTATTCAATATGTTATATTTGTTTCAGTTATTTATGAAACAAAAAATGCAGAAACTATTTCCAATATACCGTCTTTTTGATTGTTTTCTATTTCATTCGTATATTAAAAACAACAATCCAACGTTTCTTGAACTTTATTTGATTTTAGGCCTTAGGCCGAGCTTCCACATCTTTGTCTCGACTTCCGATATCACATGCCGAACACACTTCTCCCATTTCTCCGCAAATTCTGCAAATTTGAACGTAGTGTTATGCTGAGCTACAAAATTCTTCACATCCGTCCTTATTAACTGGATGGGAGTGAGCTTGCAGTGGTATGGAGGCAGGCGAAAGACAATTTTGTTTTGACCTGCTGCCATCTCATCGACTATATATTTTTGGTATTCAAGCTTGCGCTCCTTGACAATTTTTAGTAGCTGTTCTCTTAGCATTGAGTCTTCAAAGCAGCCAATTTGGGATTTCAACCTTCTTTGAAGACGTTGTCGGAATCTTCTCTAACCGTCGCGAATGATATAGTGCATTGTCCATTACAATCACAGCATTATCCTCCAGATGAGGTAGAACTTTGGAAAACCACTGTTCGAAAGATTCACCGTTCATTTCTTCGTGATGATCTCCAGTTTTATTCGACTCGAAACACCACAGCCCTTCAGCAACATACCCATTCTCATTGCCGAAGTGACAAATAATAAGCCGTTTTCCTTTACCTGAAATCATGAAGAGGTATGTAAGTGAATAAAACAAATACGAGGGTTATTTTTTATATATTGAGATTGAGGCAGGTCTTAATATAAATATAAGTTTACCTGATGGATATGTTAATCCAGTGGAAAATCCATCACGAAAGGCCCTCCTAGATGAGGTCACAGTTTCATCGACCCATACTTTAGGGGTAGTCTGTCCAGCATTAACCCAGGTTTCATCCATATAATAAATTGTTCTCTGTTGTTCCCTATAATATTCAATTTTGGTCAAATACTCTCTTCTCCATAACACAATTTCCTCTCTATCCAATAATAAACTATTGCGCCCTCGTTCCTTCCAAACAAATTTCAAATGTTTCAATACTTTATGGAATGTTGACCGCTTAAAACCTGGCAATAAAACATCTTCATTTATTTCTGTGAGTACTTTGTCTATCGCGGGTATTTCATTTCTGAAAAAGTACTCATGCACTTTCCTCCTGATTGCGTGTTTATCAGCATCATCTATTGATTTCATAATGGTTTGACGATTCTGATTTGTATTCGGTTTGGAAAATGTATGATTCTGTTTATATTCCCGTAAAACATTGTAAATCGTGGTAATCGTGATTTCAAATTAAATTTTTGATGCTTTTTTGCTGTGAAATGTATCCATCGTAATTCGTAATTGTAACCCCAACACTAACTGGAAATGGGGTTCATGTTCAACAATACACATAATAACACGCACTAAACCTACAAAGAAATTGAAATTTGAATGATGACAATAGAAAAATCAATGAATAATGTGTAGAAATATACAGGCGTCTGAAATAGCATGTTAAAGAGGAAACTATTGTACTTGTGGAATCAGATAAAGTTTTCGAACTGTAGGAATACATTACATTACAATACATTACAATTTTCTTATGTCGTATAATACGTCGGAGATATCACACACGAGTATGAACGAAAACTAAACGAATTTTTCCTATTCTGTCCAACAAAAATTCGATAAAATATTAATTATATCTCAGATTACAAGTTTGCAATTGATTGTAACAATCCAAGATGTTAGTTCAAGAGTATTCCCACTTTTACCTCATCATATACATAGCAATTAATGTTCATCATCCTGAAATAACGCTTAAATATAACCTGAGCACTTTTGAGAGGAATTCTATATGTCTGTCGTGTATCTTCTGCCGTTATAGAATTCAAATGTATCATCAATATGAATTTAATATTACCTGCATAACTGGGAACCGAGGATACCATCTTCAATTATTTGTGAAACCATACATTAATTTATATCGTTAAGTAACCTTTATAACTGTACATGATAGCAGCAAAAATTTATAGGTCACACCGAGTAAATAATAACACGAAGTGACGGTACCTGAACTAAGAGGACAGGCCTGGCTTAGTCCTATACATCGTAAAGCTGAACTTTAGTCGATTCATTTGGAAAGTTTTCTGAGACTTTTGAAAATTTGGTGTTACATGGATTTTGGTATGCTCTTTTCGAATTTCAACTTTGATACCTCGTATCTCTGCCGCTCACGCCGCCATATTGAAAAAATGTCGTCCAATAACAGTTTTTCTTGCAACCTCTTTTCCGACGCATTTCATGAGAAAAACATCAATATACATAATTGAACTAGAAAAAATTTCTCACAATTTATTCATCCATAATTTTTTTTATAAAGTCAATAGTTTTTGGCATACAAGCGCCGCAAAGTAAATTTCAACAGACGTTTTGAAAAAAAATTATTTCCACACCACTTGGAGGTAGAATAAGCTGCGACTTTTTTATCGTTGTTTCCGCTGTAGAACTGATACAAATGTGATGCATTTATTGAGAAATTTGGCGCAGTCTCCTTCGCTTTGATGTTCTTGATGGACCAGGCGTTACTACAACTTTGTCTTGGGCACAGATCGAGACATCACAGAACAAAATTTTGTCCTCATCATCTACGATGCGATTATCAGACTCAGCACAAGCCTTTTCGTTTTCGGTTTCATGGAGAGTTTTTTCGAAAATAGTCACCGTTTCTTTCTCATCGTAATTATCTGATGGTATTTGCGAATTACTACAACTACCACTAGAATTTGTGCATTTTAGCATTTTAATCCAGCTTTTCTGCATCCACAGGCTTTGTGATATCCTCTTCTACACTTACAAGAAATAAGTTTCAATAACGATTCTGGAATGGAGAGTTAGTGCATCGTAACAGGAATTAGCCCATTTTTGTTTTTTTTTCTATCCCCATTGTCCTGTATTTTTTTTATTCTCGTAACACTGCTGAACCTGATGATAGGTTCAAAGACATGTTTTTATTACTTTTCACATCACTGTATCCGCATAATTCAAGGAGAAAACCTTCTTTTGTTTTAGCAATAATCTTGGTATTTTTGAATACCTCAATAGCCTCGTTCAAATCAGGATTTTTTTCGGAGTACTTTGATGAATTTCATTTATCTTTGATTGAGGAGTGCTCATGTTGTATCACAGCCACTGAAGGCATGCAAAAATGAACTATGATCTGCAGCTGTTTTATCTATGATACTTTTAGGGGAATATATTCATTGGGAATTTTTTTCCTGGTTTAAGAAAATACACATTTGATCACGTACATAGAGCTGTGAAAAGAATCAGAAGATTTATATCTTCTTCGACAACTGTTACGGTATCGAATGCTGGTGAAACACTTATAGCAGTATTGATGATAAGCATATCCGCATCTTTCGTAACTTCTGAGACCATGAAATTTTCAGCTTCAAATTTTGTCTTCAACCTGACACAAAGGCGACACATTCCCCTTATACCTACTTCTTCAATACCTGCGAAGCTAATCTTATTTATACTCTACAGGTATGCTCTACAGGTAAACCATCCCATTCAGGTATACAGGTAAACTAACCTGAATCAATTTTACAATTTTGCTTTATCTATTATTTCA
>WOGM01000292.1:0-13994 GCA_015342125.1 Leptinotarsa haldemani | reverse complement strand
ACATACTGACTGAGCATTGTCTTTATAGTATTGACGATTTTACTAAAATAGCACAATACCACCTTGATAGATTGTTCAAAAGAAAATCAAAATGAAAAATGGATTTTAAGAATTATAAGTGTTAGCGAAATTTTGTACTACAGATGAAATATTTAGATATTTAAATTTTTTTCAATTACCCGCGATTTAATGCAGAAAAAAGTTTAGAATGAAACGAAAGATTATTTTTCGATCGTTATTGTTTTAAGATTATTTAAAAAAAAATTATATTTAACTTTTCAGTTCGATGTTCTTTAAAAGCGAGCTTTTTAGTTTTTTCAAACTATAATTATTTCAGTATATTCTGTGAATGTGCAACTTCACACTTTCTACCCCTAGAGTTAACCTTTTCGCTGACATTATTGAAATCTTTTGGCAAATAATAGATATATAATTTATTTGAATACATTGTAAGCAAGTGACAATACATGATTCTTGGAAAAAGCAAAATAACGAAAAAACATTTGTTGTCAAACTCCATCTCACCTTTTTCAGACACTTTAGGTAAGTCCTGCTCACCGTCATCTTGTTCCGATATATCAGACTTCAAACTTGTCTGAATGCAAGTTATGTTTTCATTGAAATTTTCAGATGAAATATCATCATGATCTGATTTGATTTCTTTTTTGAAGAAGTCTTCATCAAATGAAATGAACTTTTCAGCGCTGAGGTAGTTTTCCGGATTTGGCATCATTTTCAAATCAGCGCTTTGGACTTTGTAGTCCTGGGAATCAATTATTTCATTTTTTATGTCTCCTCCCAAACCTGAAACTGTGTTAAACGACTATCTACTCACTGTATCCGTTCATAGATAGATTTATAAAGTAATAATAATATGAGTTCATTCATGATATCTTATAATATATAAATCGGAAATAATAAACAAATTTCTGAATAAACTGATAATAACCTTGATAAGTGAAATTTGTGCCAAGGTAAGTCATAAAAAAGATACATCCTTATGAAAAGCAATCGCACATATATTCATATACAAATTATATGAACATATGTGAAAAAATTAAAATAACAGATGAATACATAAATTTAAAATATGTGCTTAATAACAATATATGAATTAAATGAAATTATTTAGAAATGTAGTTGATGAAATCTATATCATGATTTATTGAATTTCATTATATCATTGAAATACGTTCGTGAAATCTTTGTCTAAACCATTTTACTTACCATTCGAATCATGAATGTAGGACGTTCCAATTACAGACTCACCAGATTCACTTCTAAATAGGGAATCTTTTCCTACCTCTTCCTCAACTATTTCCATTTTGACATCGATATTTTCGTAAATAAACTCGTCCTGCCTCAATTTATTTTGATTAATACTCATTTTTGAACCGTAGATCAAATTAATATCTCAATGTCAGTCCATAATGTTTATATTATATATTTTTGACATATCTCTCTCTCTCTATTTTGGATGGTCGTTGCTTCCTATCTTCAGGTGCATATGACCAATGCTCCTCCTGTTACGTAACTGGCTGTTACATAACAAAAGCTTCGTCGGGGGACAAAGACTGTCTTGCAGCTTGCAAGCCTGTGTCCGGAATGGTGTGCTACTTCGTGTTTTCGACTAACTTGACTGGACTGCTTTGGTATGTCTGGATATAGTGGTGCACGTAGCGTCTACTAGAGTTTCGAACGTTGTCTTGTGTGCTGGGAACTGAGGGATAAAAAGACAGATAGTACATACATTGGGGTGGAGGGATGGGAAAAAGGAGAAAAATAAAAAGGAAGTGAAAGAAAGGGGACCATCCCTCCCTCCCCTGTTGACTTATAGTTTGATATGATTATATGTCATAAAATAGACAAGAGTTTTGATAATACCGAAGTGTAAAGAGCCAAGTACTGTTGACATATTCAAGGGAGCCGGAATGCCTTTTTTGACAAGTTGTTGGTAAATGTCATATCCAGGGATATTGTTAATTGGGCATTCTAGGAACGTGTGTTCTAATGTGTCTAGTTGTCCACACTCACAATGTGGACTTGAAGAGACGCCAATACGAAATAAATGTGACTTAGTCCAACAGTGTCCGGTTTTCATACGGATGAGGCTAGAAACATGTCTTCTGTCCATAGCTGGAATTGTCATATACCAAGGCCGTTTGGGGAAGTTAGGGTGGATTCTACAATATGTCTTACCTTTATTCTGTATCTCTTGTTGCCATTTAGTATAAAAGTGTTCATTGATGTTGTTTTTCAGGAATGGTAAGTAATTATGTTTATCTACTGGAATATTCAATGGAACACTGAGGATCGTGCCAACTTTCGCCAACTTATCTGCCTGCTCATTACCATCAATATGCGAATGTCCTGGAATCCATGTAAATTTGAAAGTATAGTGTGGAGTTGTAGTATTGATAATGTGTTTAATGCTCAATGTAATAAAGTCTATATTCGTCTGAAAATTCGCGTTCTTCAATCGTTCCAGTGCACTTGCAGAATCAGTGAAAAGAAAGTTATGTCGCTGGCCCTTTTCCATGCAGATCTTCATACCTTTATATAAGGCAATCATCTCCGCGTCACAGATGTTTAGGTGATCATGTAGTCGTGCTGAAAATTTATAGTCTAGTTGTGGAATATAAATGCCTATGCCAACTTTATTGTTAGTTTTTGATGCATCAGTATAAACGAAAATGTAGTCTTTACGATATTGTTCAGAAAAATATAAAAAGTTCTTGTAACAATCGGGATCTTGTTTTGTGATTTTGGCATCAATAATATCTACTTGCTGTAAATATGTTGCCAAATTGAAACTGTAGCTTGGTATGACTGCGTTTGCATACATATTTTTTGTGACCAATTTACTAGAATGGAAAGCCTCGACCAAGTATGGAAGTTGTTTATTTTTCCAGTAACTATATTGCTGGTGGTATATGATGTCAATAATTTCCAAGATCTCAAGTAAAGGTGGCCTAAAATCCATTCTTTTCATGATATATTTATGGGCAAGCCACTGTCTGCGGTGGTCAAGATCTGTCAAACCTGCTTCCGCCAGTATAGCATTGCGAGGCGTGGATTTCATGCATCCCAGAATAATTCTAAGTCCTGATATATAGGCTGTATCTAATTTGTCCAGGTTCTTTTTAGTACAAGGTCTATATAAGAAGGCGCCATAATCTAAGTGCGCACGCACAAGTCCATTAAACGCCAGCAGCATAGTTCTTGGGTCCGCACCCCACCATACTTTGCAAAAAGTTTTTATTATATTGATACCTTTATTTGCTTTAGAAATAACATGATCAATGGTTCTATCCCAATTCAGATTAGTGGAAAAGAAAGTTCCTAAGTATTTAATCTCTTTCTTAGCCTGCAGGGGATGATTGTCTATCCGAATGTTCAAAGGTCGAACGGAAGCTCTACCTTTGTGAAAGAACATGCTTTCACATTTACCTAAACTCAGCTGAAGGTCATGGTTGGACATCCACATATTGATGGTGGAAAGTGTACTATTTATGGTGTTCTCCAATATTTGGACAGATTCTCCCTTGATTAGCAGCAGTAAGTCATCCGCATATGCCAGCAAACGGCATGGGGATGGAATGACATCGAACAATGAAAGTAAGTAAATGTTAAACAGAAGAGGACTAAGTGGGGAACCCTGTGTGAGTCCCTTCGAGGTTAAACCTGGTCCATGGACGGTACCGTGTCGATCTATTAAATAATTATGTCGGTTATCTAATATTCGGAATATGAGGTTTGCCATCTCTGATGGTACTCCATATTTTAAAAGATATTTATATAAAGTGTATATATTGACATTATCATAGGCCCCCTTGATATCTAAAAATACCGCAATAACGTTTTGATTCAAGCTGAAAGCCAATTGTACATAAGAGGTTAAAAAGGCAGTGCAATCCATCGTACCTAAACCTTTGCGAAACCCTGTTTGGTATCTGGAAAAAAGTTGGTTATGTTCGAAAAACCACTCTAAACGTATTTTGATTATTTTTTCTAATATTTTCAATCCACAGGAAGCCATAGCCAATAGGCGATATGTATTTGTAGCTGTGTGAATAGAGGCTTTTTTAATGCCAATCAATGAAAATTCTTTCCATGAACACGGTATTGTGTCACCCTGTAGAAAACCATTATAGAATTGTAGTAGTGCGAGTTTCAATTTCAAGGGTAAGTGTAGAAACATAGTATATGGGATGCCATCTCTCCCTGGTGCAGTTACTTTCTTGAATTTCAGTGCCAGTTCAAGTTCTACTAGCGAAAATGGCCGAGTGTGTGTGGTATTAGGTTGAAGTTGGAAGTCCGGTTCCACATTACAAATGGACATTTGATCTAATAGTGCAATTGCTGTTTGTGCATCTGGCGCATCGTTGGAGTTGTATTTTTTAAGTTTTTTGTCGGAATAGCTTCGGATTATGTTCCATACGTACGAAATGTTAGAGTCGCGATTTAGAGAAGCACAAAATATTTGAAAACTTTTTTTCTTTTTCTTTCTCAAGAAACGTTTTGTTACCGCTATTGTTTTTTTCGCTTCTATATAATTCGTAATCGTTGGGAATAGTTGAAAGTGTTTGATAGCTTGTTTCTTTTTTATGTTGGCTTGGGTGCACTCATTGTCCCACCAGGGACAACTCGGTCCTTTTAAAGATTTTGGGTGATAGGCAGGTATTGTTGTATCCGCTACCGAGTTCATTAAATTAGTTAAAGAATCATAAGAATCCAATGTTTGTAGGTCTGCTAGATTACCTAGCTGTTGTGTGTATTTGTTCCAGTCCGCTTTCGCAAAGACTCTAACTTTTCTCGTATTATTAATATGTATTTGTTCCTCTGTGTTATTATAGATGCACAGGGTAGGGTAGTGATCGCTATTACCACATTCCTCCATCACCTCCCAAGAGCATTTTGGTGCCATTGCACCAGACACCATACATAAATCCACTGGACTTGGATTTTCCAGAGGGCTTGCAAACCTAGTACCTTTACCCGTGTTTAATACTACCAATTCATCACCAGACAATAATACACTCAATACATTGCCATTAAAATTACTCGAGGCACTACCCCATAAAGGATGGTGTGCGTTAAAATCCCCCATCCAAATTATTTTTCCTCGCAAGTGATGTAGTAATCTAGTAGCTTGGTCTATAGAAAGATGATTATTCGGGGGGTTATAGGAGTTTACTATATTTATGTTATTAACATTGACTATTAAGGTTTGACATTTATGGTCATTCAATTCCTGTATGTCCACAATGGAGTAATGGCAGTCTTTGCGAACGAGGGTGGCAATACCCCCATATCCATCCTCCCTATCAATTCGTATAGTATTAAAATTTTTTAAATTTAAAGTATAATCTTTTTTTAGCCACGTTTCGTTCAATAGGATCACATGTGGCATGTGTTCCTGTAGTAAAAGTGTCAAGTAATGAAAGTTGGCTTTCACGCTACGTATGTTCCATTGAATAACTTTCATGGATGTAGTATCCACCCTGTTCCCGAACAGTGCTAGTAAAAGTCTGTGGAGTCGAAATCTTTATATAGTCTAGCCTTATCGTATGCGGTAATGACATCAATTATTTTTATCTTGGTGGTTGCAGGTAATTTGGAAAAGTTTGCATAAAAATTTTTTACTATATTTCTATCGTTCTCGTCTGAAGTAAGTAATGGAAAACTGTTGTTGAATTGGGATTGATTTATACGCTGTTTATTGGTACCTATTGTTGTTTTTTTGATTGCCCCTGTATTTACTGTGGTCTGTGGAGTTGGTTGTAAAGCTATACCATTTGGGGGTTGTGGAATTCTACCATCTGGATAAAGTAAAACTTCGTTCAATGCATCCCTGTCATAGCCTATTCTATGTTCTCTATTACTCTGTTTGTTACCTCCTACGCTTTGTGCATATGATCTTTTGGATCTTTGACTGTTTGCCATATAAGTTTCTTTGCGTTGCTCTACTGAAATATCATTATTATTGAATGTATACCTATTTTGTAATATTGGATAGTCGTTAGCTTGTGGGTTATAAGAAGTTGGTTCTTTTGGAAAGTGTTTGACAGCTTCATAAAAAGAAATATTTTCAAAGGTCATTTTCTCCCTAATTTTTTTTTGACGTTCAAATTCCTTGCATATTCTATTGTTGGATTTATGTTCAGTACTTCCACAAAAAAGGCATTTTATATTATTACAAGTTTTATATGTCTCTTCATCTATATGACTTTGAGTACAAGAAAAACATTTTTGTTTACCTTTACAATATTTTTTAATGTGTCCATAAAGGAGACAATTGAAACATTGAATCACTGGAGGTATATAAGGAGTTGTTATGTAGGTTAGAAAGCAAATGTCAACATACCTAGGAATGATAGTTCCCTCAAAAGTAATTAAAATCGTAGATGCAGGAACGTATTGGATCTTTCCCTCTGTTACAATGCGTCTATTCATTCTTTTAACACTTTTAACTTTATAAGGACTTTTAATCATCATTTTTAGTTCCTCTTCTGAGTAATATGTAGTTATGTTCTTTACTATAGCTTTGCAGGTTACATTACTATTAGGAATGTATAATTTATATCCTAAAGTTTTTAGTTTCTCGTTCATGACAAGAGAATTAGCACTTTCACGATTATAAAATTCTACTCCTATATTATGCCTACCTTTGATTTTAAACTTACTTACATTTTCCAATTTCAGATCACAAACTTCCTTAGCGATTTTGAGATGTGGATATCGTCCAAGACTGACTCTAGATTCCTTATTAGTTTCTACAATGACTGTGAAGGGACCCGTTGCACCCTCACCATATAAATTTATTTGATTTTCTTGACCTGACTCCATTTCACTTATCATCACCGGTTGCAAAGAATCACCTGTAGGATTGTCTTCTATTTCAATATTTTGTGTAAGATTGACTGACAGATTGCTTTCAGAGTTAAAGGTTCTTGATTGGGACTGGCGATCTGCCTGACTCATTATTTTCCATATCTCATCATCAACACTATCCCTGTTATTTAAATTTTCATTCTCAATATGAATTCGTTTTGTGGGGGAAGATGACTCTTCCCCCTCTCCCCCTAACATGTCTACAGTACTTTACCTTTCTTTCTCCTCTTTCTTTTTTATGATAAAAAAAAAGGTAGAAAAACTACTACTACTTATTTAATTTGCAGTAATATGAATTCCCAACGATAAATTAAAGTATTCAAAATCAAATACCCCAATAGAATAAGGAGATTAGTACAAAGTTAATAGAAAAAGATATTGCACACCTGATTCGATCTTCGCAGCTGGACAGATAAACACTTTCTCCCCTATGAATCATAGGAGGCAGGCAATATATGGACGTATGAAATTACGTCCAGAAGAATATGATAAACATCCAACACGGAACCTGTACAAACTAGTACAGGGAACGAGACTGATGAAATGGGTGTCATGAGAAGATGGGAGAACAAACGCAATAAGCCCAAGAGGCTGCAGTGTTTTCTGGAGACTTGGACTAAATGGACAAGTCAGACAGCTCCCAAGGTACAAAAAAAATGAATCCCCTGTTGCAAGGAAACGTAAAGTCACTAACAATCGCTCTTCTGCACTAATACACCGCCTCAAGTGTGTATCCTGTTTTTCAATTTTGCTTTTAATCTTGTCCAAAATAAATCTAAAGTAATTTTCTGCCATTCTTGTAAAGTTCTGAAAATTTTTTCTTTCACCTGATAAAACGTCCAGCAATAACGTATTGTTTAGGGTACTATGACGACTTCTGTTCAAAAACAGTTGCGATGACCATCGTCGACGTTTACGTCGTTTCTTCGTTAATATACTGTGTAAAATAATGAACGAAGCACTAGCTATTCCCAATGGATCCATTTTCTCTCCAGGAGCAAACAGACTGAGCACACTGTGAGCGGCTACAAATGGGGCAAATGCTGCCTCATGCGGCGCGGGTGCTCTCTTCCGCACCTGTTCTGTGCGTCGTTCAAAGTTGGCCGCACGAGCATTCGTTCTGCCTCGGCATGCTCATTCGGGCCGAATGCTCCAGTCTATACGCACCTTTATTAAGGTGCAGACAGAACGCTCGATTTTCACTCGCTATTGTTCAACCCTCGTTAGTCCTTAGCTCGCGCAAGTTTCCACTTCTGAGGGTTGTTATTCGTAGAGGTACGATAGCTGGTTGACGGAAAACATAAACATATTTTATTCTGGGGAATGTTTTGTAAATATTTCCTGGGTAGTTCGAGTAGAATAAGAGCTTTGTAATTAGTAAGCGTAATTAGTAACTTTTCAATATCGTTAGTATTTCATATATTTGAATGCCTCATAACTTGCGTATAATTTTGCTGCGATACTCGAGAGTCTGTTGTGATGTTTCGAGTCAGCAGACAATGGTGGGATTTCATGAAACGCTGAAAACCTGCAAAAAACTGAATATTCCGAAACAAAATTTTCGAAACATTCATCACTCCCAATTACCTACACAGTAGGTTATGGTAAACGTCTGTCAGAAAACAACTATTCTCCCAGCTGATGATATTCTGGACATTTACGAAAGATACCTCGCAAAGGTTAGTTAACAGCACCACGCTGAATTCAATCAAGTAGATCGCCTACAGACCGGTTTCAAAGTATTACCTCTCATCACTGCAGAAGATATCTTACCCATACAGCAAAGTGCTTGAAACTCGATCAATTTCAACACGGCTCCGCTGCATATATGAAACCTTGTTTGGAAAGTGGGTCTCTTGTGACGCAATTCAGAGATACGCTCTTCGATGGCTGCAGCGTAATTACTGCACCCAGTAGACAGAATACACTTTCCTGATCTTTTCAGGTGATCTGAAGCTCTCCAAGCTGGAATATGCAACTCTGAAATCATATCTGTAAATCATCCTTTTGAATATCCTTTATGGTAGGTTAGGTTAGGTTAGGTTCGGTCGGAAGTTTGAAATCTGTTTAAAATCTCTTTTGTTTGTATGGTGCGTGATTTTTATAAAAAAGAATGCGGCTCTGCCGAATTCCAAAAACCTGATTCGGTTCCCAGCGAGGCAGACACAAAGTAAATACTCTGCTGTTTCATCATTTTCCAAACAGAAACGACACTCACTGTCCGAATCTCTGCATATGATGATTCAGACGACAGTGACCTATGAAAAGGCCTGCTAGATACCGTAGTTCATTTCTACTGTAGTAAAACAAATGTTTGGTGTCAATCTTTGAATGTCTTAAAATCTAGACCTTTTTGCCGGAAGTCCCTAGATTTTCTTGCCATCCAGGTATTCAATGTTTGTTTGGCAAAGCCTAAAGCGATGCCAATGATAGTTCCTGGTCCGATAAAGCTACTGGCAGCAGGCCAGTATGGCCAGCAATCTAGACCAGAAACAATTTGTTGAGTCTTCCTGTTAAGGAGAGTCGTTTTTCGCAATTTGCTACCAATTCAGTTCTTGCTCGTTAGGAGCCAAAAACTTCCAACACCGCTCGACTCTCCAAAAATATTTTATTGACTTTTGTATGGTAACATCAATCTTTCCATTTGTAAGCATCTGAACGATACTGACGTTACGTATATATACATTAGCTTCAACTATGTACTGCTTTTTCGTGTCGCCTGTTGTTTGGGTGAACCGTCGTTTGGTCTGAAGCATTTGCTGATCAGCTCAGCAAGGGATTGTTCCTTTCCCTTCTGCAGATGTTGCTTGTGCTACTGAAGAATTTGATGCAAGGCAGATTCACAGGTTATTCAGACTTGAGGAGGCTTCCGTACTGTACAGTTTATCAGGTTCACTCTAGAGTAAGATAATTGGGAAGCTCTTCATCTCAATTTATTGTTATGGCAAGTGGTCACAGAGTTATACAGGATAATGCGTCATTTAGGAGAACTCTTACCACCAGGCATGACATCTCACTCGACACAGGTATTCTAACGTTACCCGCTGCAAGGCATATAAATATTGTAGACGACTTTCTGCGGATTTTAGCTAGATATTATTTCACTATACAGTCATTGCAGTTGATTTAATGAAATATATACTCTCAATATGGTAATAACGCTATATGTATTTTTTCAATATTATATACTTATGTGTATATAACCTCTGGTCGTGGACGTGTTTCTTCAATGTGGTTGTTGATTTGATTCACTTTTGTTAATTTTCCTTGACAAAATCTCCATCACATAGAGCGATTAAAACTTGGATATTATCAAAACATGCCTCATAGTACAATACATGTGTAGATATGGCCTGGATTTTTATTTCTACTCGTCCACTTCACTATGGAGAATACGAACTCATTTTTGAGTTTCACATGTTCTGTAAATACCATTTTTTGTGAGAAAATCATCAATTTCTTCGAAAATAGCATCCTCGAGTGATGTTCCAGGGTAATTTTAGATTTTTAGGTATATATTGTATGAACTCGGGGACTGTTATCATGCTCTACCCTGATATTACTTCCAGATATCGATTCTGCTACGTTAGGTGACACCAAGAAAAAACCTTTATCAAGTAAAGCATAAATCAGTGAAGGAAATATCATTTGGTGATAATTCTGCAAGGAAATATTACAGTTTACCTTGAAACATCGAAGAAAATTAAAATAATGAACGTGGAGTTGAAACCTCAGTCACTCCCAAGTCCATCCTAACTGCGTTATATCATTATTCATCAAAACGAATATGAGTTGGATCCGGAGCAGTTGGTAAAAAGACATTGATAACTTTCTGTTCTTTACTTATGTTCACCTATTTCTCACAATTTTTTCCGATTAACGAAAGACTTCCTTGCAGGAAGTCGTCATTTGGAAGACAATATAATCCAGAAAACGAAGGGCTTATGTTTAAGAAAGAGTTATTGTCTGATTATTTTCAAAGATAGTTTGAAGCAAGCGTTACTGTCAAATTATGGGGAGTATTCATATAAAACTTTTGCTGCTATTATCTGTATGCAGGAGATTAACTAATATAAGATAACTATATGAGTCAATGAGCAGAAAGTCGTCACTTGGAAGACAATATAATCCAGAAAATGAAGGGCTTATGTTTGAGAAAGAATTATAGTCGAATCATTTTCGAAGAAAGTTTGAAGCAAGCGTTACTATACAATTATGGGAAGTATTCAGATAACACTCTTGCTGCTATTATCTGTATGCTGGAGATTAACTAATATAAGATAATTATATGAGTCAATGAGAAGAAAATCGTCATTTGAAAGACAATATAACCCAGAAAACGAAGGGCTCCTGTTTAAGAAAGAGTTATTGTCAAAGATAGTTTGGAGCAAGCGTTACTATAAAATTATGAGGAGTATTCAGATAACACTTTTGCTGCCATTATCTGTATGCAGGAGATTAACTAATATAAGATAACTATATGAGTCAATGAGCAGAAAGTCGTCATTTGGAAGACAATATAATCCAGAAAACGAAAGGCTCTTGTTCAAGAAAGAGTTATTGTCGGATTACTTTCAAAGATAGTTTGAAGCAAGCGTTACTGTAAAATTATGGGGAGTATTCAGATAACCCATTTGCTGCTATTTTCTGTATGCAGGAGATTAACTCATCATAGAGTGAAAATATCACTCACGATAACAAACGGTATCAAACTGAAGTGCATCATGTTATTTCTTCAAAAAATCTTAAATCTGATGGTCACCTATAGGTATTTATATTTGATCAAGTTAAAGGAAAAATCGTGATTTTGAAAATGATCTGTTTAGGCGAACAGTCAACGTAGAAATATACCTATTTTGAAACTCATTCTTTCGAAATAATTGTCATTGGAATCATAAATTATTGGAAAACTCCAAATCACTTTTCCAATGATAGTTTGAAATTGACAAAATATATATTTCTACTTAGATATTGTTAAAGAAAATGCCAGACTTCAAAATAATGATAGGTTAATGATATTCTACCAGAAGAAGATAACTCTCAAAGTACTATTTTGTTAATAAAATAAGGTGAATTTCAATATTTATTAATCCATCAATTTTCATTTTGTCCCCGCCAAAGTAGCACCTTAAGTATAATACACTTGTGCCAGCGTTTTGTCCAATCCTCAAAGCTGTTGTCATATGTAATTTTCGGTACGACTTTGACCTCTCTCAGATATTCGGTTGTCATCTTCTCATTCGTCATATTTATATTATAATATCATTATTAGAAAAAAGTTTTTGGTTTTTTACTACTCAATCTTTTTACAAAAAAAATGTGGGAATATTCCAAAGGAAGGAAGGAAGTAATCAATTTTGAAATAAGTAACTCTATACATGGTTGTGTAGATCATGCAAAAAAGTAACTATCAGACACAAACTGGAAGTAGTAGAAACCCAAAAACTTTCTTTCCAAAAAAATAGTCACTTCTAAAAATATTACCCTTTCAATTTAATATCATCATAGATAACACTCTCTATTTTATTTTTCTTTTTATTTTTATTCGTTCTCTTTCCAGGGTTGAGTGGAAGAACATTTCCCGTGATGTATTTCATTACGGGCGATGAAGTTGGTCCTTTATTTCAATTATAAGTTGAATATATAAGTTATATTTTGTTTGATAAATTAGTTAAGGTTTTCGCGGCCGATATTTTCATTGTTATGCTCTTCATTGCGTTTTTTGTTTTAGTTATGAAATAATGAAAGCGATATTATTAATTTTATTATTATTATCATTTATTATTTTTTTTTCACTGTAGTGTGTGCTGGTCAGGCCCTATTCCTCGAAGCCCCAATACATTCGGGAGAGCAGGCCAGCATCATCAACTAATGACCACTCCCCACACCGTGTGGTAAGTGATCATTGGGTCCGAGAATCATGTGCCCCGAGCAAGCGCAGTGAGCCAAGAATGACAGCCTTCTGCATCTGTGCGGCTAAGATTTCTGCCTTAGTGCGGCAAGCCGGTATGATCTTAAGAATCGAGAGTAGAGAGGACATCATTTCACCAAGGACTCCAATAATCAGAAATACCATCTTGACAGAGTGATCTGGATAGAGTCTGCGGAGTTCGAAGAAAGAAATTTCGATATTTTATCCGTTTTTCCTCCTCTTTTCTGACGATATTCGTCTCGCCACGAGCTGAAAACTCCACAAAACTCCATCGTTTTGGTCTGGTGGTCGAGAAGGACTACATCAAGCTTATTAGCTGGTATGAGCCTGAGGGTAGGAAACGGATAGTTTTAATAAATTGGGCAGTTTCCGTTCCCCACAACAAATTCAATATACCCCGGAGCGTAGAGCAACACCGGTGTCTTGTCAATACCGTAAGCGTGCCGTAGATGGTAATATAGCACTCTTAGGGCCGCGTTATGTCGATGCATATCGGCTGAGGCCGCATATGCTGGACATGCTGATAGCAGGTGCATAAGGGTCTCGGGCGCCTCGCGGCAGGCCCTGCACCTTGTGTCAGAAACCTCTATACCCATCACGCGACGCGGGAGACTAAGGTGTTGAAGACACCATCCTGGCCATGATCAACCCATCAGTTTTCGACTACAGCCCACTCAACCTGAGAAAAGCGAAAGTCAGGCGCTTTGATAAGCTAAGGTCTCCAATGTTATTGAAGAAGACCCCATACATTGGCCTATCTATACCGAGTTCATCAGCTGCTCGGGCAGCTGCCTTAAGAAGAAATGCTCCAATTCCTGCTTTCTCATGGTCACGGACCATGCAGAGAAAAGGATCCGAACTCCTGACGACTTAACAGTAGCATTCTGTCATGTAGACACTCCAAACTCAAAAGTCCACGGCCTCCCTGTTTTCGAGGGAAGTTTAACCGTGGAACGGACTATTTGGGATTCAAACTCCTATAGAAATGCATCATTTTTCGGGGCTTTACGTCGAGTTGATACAGCTCCTCCCGAGTCCACTTCACTACTCCAAACGAATAGAGTAAGATTGGAACGGCAAGCATATTTGTTGCAGCAACTTTGTTCTTCCCCGACAGTTCCGATGACCAGATCTGTCGAAGTTTGTGCTGGTACTTGCCGCGGAGAGA
>WOGM01000291.1:0-13899 GCA_015342125.1 Leptinotarsa haldemani | reverse complement strand
TTTATTGAAATCAGTTGGTCGAACTTGTAAAGGTCCATTGATATTGAAATCAATGGAATTTTCTTCGTTCCGTAAATTACGTTCATAGTCCTTGATTGATGGAGAGATGTATTGGTCGAAAACGATGTCAACTCGAGGAGCTTTAGTAGCAGTAAAACATGGCATAATATTTTTTGATATATTGCCAAACGTTGCTGGAATTTCACGTAATGTATGCAGAAGAAAAAAGCCATCAACTAATACAATATCGAAGCCGTTGGGTATGTTTCCTGGTTGGTGTTGCTTTTCAAAAACTGCCACGATAGCTGATTTCTCTGTTTTACAAATTGTTCCATCGAAATGACACAAAGACAATGGAATTGGAATGATAGGATAACACAGAATCTTCTCGATATCAATAGAATGATCCATTGATAAACCCAACATTCTTTCAAACAAATCCCGCTGCATACTGACTTCTTGAACTCTACTACCGCTTCTTATTTTTCTCTTGACTACTTCGGAAGAAAAATTCAGTATTTTCAATCGTGGTATCGGCTTCTCAAACCTTTCTCCAGATGTTGTACATTCTTCAATAAATTTTTCGCGTTATTCATTACCCTTAGTTTCAACATTCAATAAGAATTCTTCAACGGCAAGAGAAGCAGCTCTTCCATTTGAAATATTGAACAGTTGGTTTTCATCAAGGCTTGAACTAAATGGGTTCACGAATTTGGAAAATCCATTTATAATTTTTTTTTTAGTTGTTCAGTATATTATGACTTTCTAAATCGGCGGTAACGTCTTGGCGTTTTCGTAAGCCAGTTGCCTCATAAGTGTATGAAATTATTGTTGATCTAATCTGATGACTCAAACACCATCTTTGTCGAGCTGAAATTGAGTTGGTAAAATTAATTATCCCAATCAGTTGTTTCGCAGCATTGGCGTTTATAGTCTGTTCGAGTGTAAGATCAATTGGTTGTCTTGAGAATGATTTTTCTGAACGTTGTACGCCAAAGTACCCTTTTTGCATTTCATCCATTATTTCAGGATTAATCGCGCCAATATTAACTAAATTATTATGATATTTAACCAACCAACGAGCGTAATTGGGTTGATTGAAAGAGAAGAAGAGATTAGTAATGTGCGGCATAATATATTTATATAACGAAAAGTCTCCAGTCCTGATACTACGACTTAGTGTCAAATAATAATTTATAAAAAGGATATACATCATAAAGTACTGCGCTGTTTTTCCAAAGTCACCATTTACACAAGCTTCTCGATACTTCATGTAAGATTCAAGAAGTTCAGAGATACTGTTGTTGCTCATGAGATCTGAGAATGATAATGTACCGCCACCAAAATTCATGAGTTCTGAGCGTATATCTTCTCTAACGATTCTGTTAGTTTTGTTGAGAAAACTCCAAAATTGAATTATTTCTAAGCCCAGTGCCATAAGGGGATGTAATCTCGTACACCTGTTGAAATGCTTGCCATCCAAAAAAGAATTGACCGATCCAGAAGCTAGCAATCCAGTGTCAACAGCAACATTCATCAATTCACATCCTGCAATGAATTTGCCATCGGCTTTGAAATAGGCAAACATTATGTGGAAAGCACCTAAGTGGATGATTATATTATCATACGTAGGCCTTTCTGTTGCTTGTATTTGCATTGCCACTTTTGCAATTGCCAAGTCATAAGTGACGCTGATACATTTTTCTCCTATTTCTTCAGCTATTTTTTTACTTTCTTTCATAGTCTGAAGAACTATGTCTTTTCCTGTGGGGGAATCGTTGATGAGATTTAAATACCATATCTTTTGTTGTGCTATATTAAAATCCTCTATAAGTTTGAAATTGAATCCAACCCACATAGGTGTATTTGGAATCTCCAGTGCGTGTGAAAACATCCATAATACGTCAAATTTTTGAGCTAATTCTAACGTAGGTGAAGTTGATGGACATTCATCATCGATATTCACAACTAATGTCTCAAACATTTTAATTTTTTTATTGTAAGGCTGAATAATCGGAGTTATAACCTCAAGCGATCTCCTTCTTTTACTGCTACCTGGTGCCCCAGTCTCACCACCTTCAGAATTCACAGAAGCTAGCTTCATCGGTAGTTAATGATACCTCTTCATCAAATACTGCTGAACGCTCTTCTATAATTCGATCAACATTTTGATATATGATACCAACAGTATCATGCAGAGTGTCTTTACCGGATGAAGTATCAACGAATCGATCAAAATTATCAAAAGCAAGACCAGTATGCAATCCTTTAATACTTTCAATACCTTCCGGACATGAAGTTGAGCGTTGACAAGATGTATACGTTGTTTCCGTTTCTAATTCTCCAGCCACATGATAACTACAACAATGCCCGTATCTGTTGATTATCTCGACAACTTTTCGGCTACTCGTTAAAAGTCATAGCAAACGTAAGATGTTTTTTAGTTTTTACTTTACCATTTGTTACGTTGAAAATAGCTACTTATTCTATCAGTCTGAATGCTTTTTCTACGTTTACTATGGAAACCGGCTAACAATGTTAAATAAAAGTCTTTTAATACTTGCGGAATAGAACACTCTCCTTGTAATACGTCCGAAGTACGTAGATTTTCTGGTAATGGCATTTTTTTAATATTCAGTATTATTTGTCGTAAGATATTAGCAGCACTCTGGAGAATGTATTTTTCCTCGATCAATGAATATAAATGTTCGTCAATGTCGCGTCCCTTCGGCCCTATAATTTTTTTATGATGCATTACAGTTAATCTAAGTAACTCTCCGTTTTTTTTTATTACTCTATTCTCGAAATAACTCTGTCCAATTTCATCATCAAACGTCTCTTCATTATCAGCAGCAAGTTTTTTCAAGGCTTCGGTATAATATTTACATAAAAAAGAGAAAAAGAAGCATTTTTTGTTCAGTAAAATATTTTCATCGATAAAAGAGCAAACTTCCTGAAAAGCTTTCTCTCGATAATGCATTTTTTTATGATAACCAATTTGTAGTTTGTTGTCGTAAATCCGCAAGGAATTCATGTATTCTACTCGACATAAACGATGAGCTGAGCTTTGTAGTTGTTGATACACAATCGAATCTTCCAAAAATTGCTTGTACGGCTGCAAACTATTGATTAAAGCACCCTTTTCAATCGAGTACAAAGGTACGTGCTTCCCTTTAACTTTTTGGCGAGATTTGGTGTAAAAAATACAAACATCTATGTTTTCTGATGTGGCGTCAGGATCTAACCTTGCTGGTTGAGCACTCGAGTTCAGATTATTTTGTTCTTCAGGTTGAATGTGTTCACAGTTTGGGTGACCAACACTCTCTTCAGGAACAGGTGCCGTCAGAACGGTATCCAAATTTAAATTTTCGATAACTTCGTTATTCCTTACAGGAATATCTAAAAAAATATATTTTTTTCAATAAAAAGTTGTTTTAATTATTTATGCAAACTTAACATCCGAATTACATAGTAAATAATGAAAACTATGAATGAAAATAACCTATACAAAACAACAGGTTAAAAAATAACCAATATTTTATGAATACTGGATGATATTGAATGAAGTAATATTACCCATAAAATACTATTTTTATATTCAAATGATACTATAAGAAATACCTGATGTTGTTGATGGTTCTGGAGAAATTGTGGATACATCCGGTTTGTACTGCTTTTTTAAACTCGTGAAATTTGAATATCATGGCCGGTGATAACTTCTTTAGAAGACACTTCTGCTGGTAAAATCACATCACAGTACTTTAAATTATATTTTTGATGGTTTTCTAATGTGGTTCGACACTTATTTAAAGTAGTCTCCGTAAATGAATTAACTTTTCCAGTATCTATCATTTTACATATCACACACGACACAAATTTATTTTTTTCACTCGACATTTTGTTCAGAAACTTAACTAAAAAAACTGTAAAACACGTGCTCACAATAACAACGGTGAACTGAAAACACACTATACACAACTGCTAAAGACATGTGATTAACAACCAATGAGAGCGTAGAAGGGTAGCGTAGTTACTATGGTGATCGGTGCTCTCACTGACGCCGCCAACTACGCGCAACCTGCGTCTTTCTATTTGAAATAAAATTTATTTTCATGTTTGCCGGGAATTAAACCCCAACAAAAGTGTCCGGCTTTTTGTAATTAACTTTCTGAATATTTGATTAGCTGTTAAAATTTCATAATGAATCAAACATTTCATTTTGTTAAAAAAAAAGTAACTCTGGTAGAAATTAATTATATGTAAACCCTCTCCAAAGTGTCTGCCACCTTAAATTATAATTAAAAATCAACTAATCTTTCCATTATCTTTCCACTTATTTTGGCTTATATTTTTTTACACCTTTCTACACTCCACCAAAAAGGTGGGTATTATACATTAAAATGGTTATTCAAATCATAAATTAGTTTATGCTTATTTGTCCAATGAATATTTTTATAGTTATGGAGAACTCTTGTTCATCAACATCATTAAGGCGATTATAAAAATCGATGAAATTATTTTTTGAATTAAACCATGTCATACATGAACAACATGAAAATATGTTTTAAAACTGTTGTACCCGTTTCTTGCTTTTCAGAATGTTTCTTTATTGGAACAAGGAACAGCGAGCACTGAAAGAATAAACGGAGTTCATGTGTAAAATGAACATAGTTTACTGAATCTATAAATATGATTATGCTTCCAATCAGAAGTATTTATCATTTTCACGAAGAGAATTTATTTTCCAAATTAATACGTTCATGAAAACTGTAACTTAGCTTACATCAATACTATAAACATAGTTATGCTCCTGACGTAATTATTAATGTATATAATTAATTGAATTTACTGTTCAAATAAAAAGATTATTCAAAACAGAAACGCAGATTTTATTGATACCATTAACGTATTAATGCTTTTCATATATTTTTCTTGTATTGCAATAATTTAATTCACTGTTCATATGAATATATTCATGAAGACAGTAACACAGCTTTCATTGGTACCATAAACTGATTTATACTATTCATGTAATGTTTTTCATTATTATATTATGTAATGTATTTCATTAATTGAGTTTATAGTTAGAACAAATAATGTAATATAGTATTGGGATCATTTTTACAATTAAAGTCGATTCCAAAGTTATTTTTTACTAAAAATTCTCTTACAAACTGTATACACACTATTAGGCTATTAGGGTATTACAAATTAAAAATATAAAGATTCTTAAAAAACAGTAGAGAGTGTCAAAATGTATATAAATCACCATGAACTACTTGTAGGTACATAATACTGCAAATAATACACTCCACTGAAATAAACTGAAAAATTTTAATAATTTTACTAGGTGCAAAAAACCCACCCAGATAACAAAACATTTTTGCCAGTCAGTAAAGGAGGTCATTTGATTCGAATATATACAAAAAACAAAGAGCTGAAAACGAGTTTTTGAAGTTTATTGAATATTGAAATCTGATATTACCTCTAGCCTAACACTCGATTTTCATTTTTCGACGCGCGTTTCATCAACCAAGTTGTCAATCTTTGGGAGAGGCCATAATCCTGAGAATGATTAATTGGTTGTCAAAATGCGTGTCGAGAATTGAGAATGAGGAGGTAACATATAGAGAAAATATGGCTTTTTCTACATGAAATGCAAATATTCAATCTATAACACTTACGAAAACAATCTATAACACTTACTATTTCAGTCAAATTATTACTTTAACTTCCAGATGAACCAATATTAGAGTTTTGATTTTTCTAGTCACAGTTATTCTGAAAGGATATATTTTGGATCATAGGTCCATGGAAGAAGATATCTTGTTCAATAATAATTGATAATAATGACATTTGAACAGTCACATAATATCTGAGACACCCTCAAAGCTGTAATAATGAACGTTCATTCGAACCAGAACACAAACTATTCTTTGTTACTTTTCAAATATTCTGCCAAAATGTGAATTTTTGAGGTGACTCAGATTTCAATTCGTAAAAGAAATATTCTAAGAAAGTATAAAATGTTTTGCTCTCTGGCGGAAAACTCAGATTGAATAGGTATATAATTTTAAAACAAATATCTACTGCTCGAATGAAATTTTGGAATTTGAAATGAATGTCATCAAAATAAACACCAATATCTTGAATGTGAAGTAGATCTGGACCAACTGCATAATTGAACGGCTGGATGGCTTTTTTGGAAGTTTTCAAAAAAGTTATGTGATTTTCTATTTGTTGAAATGAATTTCCAACGTATAAAAAACTTTCTTGAGAGTCCCTTATGGTGTATCTAGTGCTACTTTTTTATTTTCCTTCTTAGTCACTGTCAGGCTAGTTGGAAAGAGATATCCATGAAAGCACCTCAGTATAGTAGCATTTTTGCTATCTGAAATCAATATAGAATAGTTATTTCGTTCACGAAAATTCTAGCTTCATTACTTTCAGTAATGTTCGTTGTATCAGTTAAAGTTTTTAGTGTTGCTCTTAGTATCTTGTCCTTTATATGTTGTATTAAAAAACTCAAAAGTCCTTCACAGTATAATTCCCAACCGTCTATGAGTCCATCTTTGTCGAAACAATATTTAAAATCATAGTCAATCTGAAAAAATAACGAAAGTTTAGAAAAAATAAGGTTCAAGGAACACATGTTCCATACCAGACGATATCCTGATGGGGCTTTGTAGAATGGCCATATTGACAGTATGACTGCAGTATGCACATGACTGCACATGCTTTCCAGCAGTTGTCGAACTCCTCTTGGCTTAAATTGTCATATTTCAAACAACGTAGGCAATTTTCCGCATCTTCTTCAGGTACTGCAATATGAAAACTTAATTGAGTACAAAAAATTTCGAAAATAACAACAGTATTTTCAAGAATTAGTTCAAAAACTAAGTTTAATTTTGTTCAATGTTTATATTATCTGTTCAATTTTTATACTCACAAAATTCTTTTTCAATTCTTGATGATGTTGTCTTTTTGTCTTTTGAAATCCGCTTTTCGCAAGGTAAAGCAGCTTTTAAGGAAGATTTTAAGTTGGAACATCTATTATAAATTTTTCCTCTTTTGCCCGTTCGATAATATTCCTAAAATATTCTCAACGAAACACGATTCTTTAATTTCTTAATAAACATACCAGCCTTTCTGTAGGAAATCTCTCAAGAATTTATTTTTCTAATTTATAACTCGTAGCCAAACTCAAGTGAATGAGTTTGTCTTCATAAAATCCCACAATTAATGAAACAAGAAGGTTCCTTTGTTCATCATGAAGTTACCATTTTTCACATAATATTCACACAGGGCCAGTCCTTTCGGGGATTCGTTCAATATTATATGCAATGATATATAGTTATCATCAGGACTATTTGATCTCTCATAAGGCGATGATGAATGTCGGGATGGGGTAGATTCTCTGGATGTTCTGGAGGTAGCAGGTGAAGCAGGACTTTCTTTAAATGAATTAGCAGTTAATATTTCTGACAATGGAATTCCTTCGCTATTTCTCCAAACTTCCAAATTGTGTTCGAACATGATTAATGTTCCCATGTCAAAATTCTTCAACAGACTCTGTATATGATGTCGTTTTATTACCTTAAGTACTTCTAATGTAATATTCTGAGCTGAAAGATAACGAATATGAAAACTAGCTGAATGTATATATAAAGTAAAACCTAATATTATGAAATGAATCAAAATTACATTATGCAACCTTTAAATTTACGTTCACGATACAACTTATACCTGAAAAATGATCGATAAGGTGCTGTTGATTCCAGGATTTCAGTAATGTTGATAAAGAGTCATCAACTTGTGTGAATATTGTGTTATTGGAAATGTCCATAATGTAATAGGTATTATCCTCATCTGCTTTAGAAGATTCTTGGGTACTCGTAGTCGCTTGTTGTTGGGGAAATGTAGAATCTGATTGATAAAATTCCTCCATTATGGCAATTTCTCCGTGGAATACTGTGATATTCCTTCGGGTATAAGGATTGAAAATTATGAAATATATTATTTGAAAGCAATATTATAAATCTAAATATTTTGAGTAATTAAAATTCAATTGGTGCATAGTATTCCTTAACTCTTATCATTTCTAATCCTCTTGGTGTTCTGAGTAAGTCAAGTGGTGGCCCAATTAATTGATCAATTGATATCATGAAAAATTCTCCTAAAAGATCTTTATTGACTCGATAAGCCAAATAGTGATGATCATAAACAATATTTAATAAAATCTGACTGAAGAAAAATAGTTCTTTGGAGTCAGTTATAACTATTTCAATTACTTTATATAGAAAAATATCATCTTTTAATATTGCTATGTAATCTCCACAGCGAAAGGAAGTCCCTTTATAATGTACTTTCGAATAACATTGTCCTTTGCTATTTTGTAACTTAGTTAATATTAAATTTCCGAAGTTACTTTCCTTTTTGTGTATTTGATTCAGTTCCAAATCATCATCAATTTTTTTCTGAAAATTTTGATAGGCAAATTTTAACTGATATTTTTTAGCTAGTGAAATACATATATTTTTACGAGAATTCATACAATGACTATATATTTTGGAATGAATATGTTTAGACTCATATTTAAAACACCACATTTTACGCAAAGGACCAGATTTCCGAATGATCATCGCATAATGTGTCATATTGTGGAACTTGGGTTTCAACGTATCATTAAATAACCTCAGATAATCACTGTTAAAATTGTTTATCTTCTTCTCCAATAAATTGATATCAGCTTCATTCATTTCAAAACTTAACAAGAGGTCTATTATCTCAATAAGATTCAAAATAAAACGATAAACTTCATCATCTGATGGTATGACGTCCCCTATCATTACGGGAAAATAAGTAGAAAACGTTAACATTTCCCTAGCTGACATTTTCATTTTCTTTTTTTTTTAGATGATCTATAGTAATAGTACATGGTTTATTGCCAATGTCTTTTGCACCATACTCAAAACTTCCAATTCTACTATTTAAAATAGTTAAATCGAAAAACTTCATATTAATGAAATAATTTATGGCATGACTGAAGCTGTAATGACATACACCTTCGAAGATATCATGCATAATATCTACATAGCAATTATTGACGACATGAAAAGAAGGAAGACTGTTGAGTAGCGAGTTCTCAGTTATGCCCTTGTTATCTGTCGCATGCATTAAATCTGAATTATAATTTGCAATAGTCCTTATTAAATTATCGTCTTGTGATGTAAGTTGCTGAGAATCATTTTTCTGAACTCGGCATATCCTACAAAAATTACTCGAAGAAAAAGATTTGGAAAAATTGAGAAATGAATTCAAACCTAGGTTGTCACCTAATACTAGTCCCATAATAAAATGAACATGTAAACTATTCGTATCATTTACTTTGATGCTTATTCCATCAATTTCTAGTTTTTTTATTTCTTCTATCAACATCTGAAAACATTTTTCCTTTCCAAAACATTTTACATCAGCTGTTTTGACCACTGCTCCAAGAAATATATTTTCTAATCTAGAGTCATCACCAGGAAGAGACGGAAACGAGTAATAAACGTTGCAAATGGAATCTTTTGATGCATGCGAGCCCAATGGATTATTGATTTCGAAATCATCAACATAAATGAAATATGGTATCAATATTTTATCAGGGTACATACTGATTTTACTTCTCCAAATTTCACCCTGTACAAAATTTCTTAAATTTTTATTTCCTTGTAAATTTTTCATATGATTCAAAGTTGTTTTTAGCAGCCCATCCTTTTCGAAAAATGTTTTGAATTGAAACTTCAAAGGCATTAAAATACCAGAAACTTTTTTTTCTTGTGAGACAAAAGAACCACGTTTATGCATCATTTGTATACGATGGTCAACAGAAAACTCAGTAAAGGATTCAGTATAAGCCATATTTTGCAAAGTTTTAAATAATAAATAATCAGAACTGAAAAGTTTAAAAGGATTTCTGAAATTTGAAATTAGTTCATAAAAAGAATTCATCAAGGTAATATTTTCTGCAAAATTGCACTGTGCAAATGCTAGTAAAGCATTCAATAGAGGTTCTATTATCAAGTTTTCTATGTATTTTTGTACTTTTGAAACATCTTTTCTAACAAAATTGTTTACATTATGCAATGTTAAAACAAATTTCACAATATTATCGAAATATGTTTTGAGCAATGTTTCAAAAATTATAGAAGATGATGGTTCAGAAATTTTGGAAAAAGGTGGTTTCAAAATATTCTTTACGAAATAGTGAAAGTCATTGGATGAAGGCAAAGAGTCATCAGGCAAAATCATTATATTATCTTGAGCAACCCCTCCGCTGTGGATTCCATCAAGAAATTCGGAAGGATCTTGGGGGAGTTGTTCCACTTTTGAATCAGATGGACTTTTATCTACATTTGCAATATTTTCAATAATGTTATGTTCAATCAAATGTTTGCGGTTGAAATGTTTTTTGAAACTTCCCAAATTTTGAAAAGCTTGATTGCAGTCAGTTTCACAACATCTTATTACACTATCAGAAGAAAGATTATGCACTCTTTTGAAATGAAGAAAAAGAATCTTCAAATTTTCAAATACTCTTTTGCACATGAAGCATAACATATTTTCAATTTTGTCCTTACTTGAAATAGTTTTACTGAAATGGAAAACCTGGAAAAATATTGCATAAAAATAAATATGAATGCGATTTGATGAATTTCATAATTTATCTCTGTGTCCGGCGATATGATTAGTTTATGAATAAAGTTGCACGAAATTCAGTGCTCAATACGTATTAAAGTAGGTACTTGAAGTTTACCTAAATTTGAATATTAAGTAATTATTTCCTAGACATATTTTTTGCCTCAGACTAATATAAACTATTGAACTTACTTTCAATTTCACTGTGTTTCACAATCACTTGGAGAACAGAAACAAACAGAGAGCCCACGGAGATCAAACACAAGTCACATCATGTCCACAATCTAACTTGTACGCATATTTCCTGTAACCAATAACCGAATTCACAAAACGCTTGCTTGCGCTTTATGATATCGATAAATAGGTTCATGCTTTTAATAAATATTTTCGTTGTTTTCATGAACGTATTAATTCCTTCAGTTTCTTATGTTTTCATAAATACATTTTTATGGAATCTATGAATATCGTTTCATTCAATGAATATTTTTCGTGAATTTGATTGATTTGATTTATTGTCGACATAAAAAAGATTTATTTTTACTATAAAAATTACTTTGCTGTTACTATAAATGTTTCATGATTATCATTAATCATGAAATCATGAAAATCATGATAAAAATTTTCATATATACAATGAAATTTTGGGCATAAATGTATTTATTATCTCGAACAAAATTGTTCATTTATTCGAGGAAGTTTTATTAAGATAACAATGAACGATATTTCACATAGATCATAATTGGTAAATTATAATATTCACAAAATAAATTGGTGAAGTCTCATGAATGGTTTATGATGCCAATAAATATTTTTATTCTAACCAAAAATATCTATCCATAAACGCAAGTTACTGATTTCACGAACAAAATTATTTTGAGTGTGACTTTATCTCGTTATTATCCTTACATGACATCTTCGTATTTCCAATAACTCCTGGAAAAGGGGTTGGATAAGGCTAATTTATCGTGTTCTTCTGCGAAAGGGGCTGTCGCCAAAATCTCGGATTTTTTGGGTGTCGTATTATTACTTGACCTGGCGCGGTCATTATTTCTTTCGGGGTCGCGACTATCATCGTTTGCATATCGGTTTCTTCGATCCTGATGCATTCCGAGCATCGTTAATGTGTCCCACACAGCAAAGAATAGATAAATCGAGCATCCTTTTAACCTGTTAATGCCCAGAATTATTTTTTTTATGTTTTGGCTAATTTTTTGAAATGTTGGTAATGTTAACGTGTAATTTCATGGGAAAATATATTATTTGAGAAATAAGTGTTTCAACTGTCATTGTCATATATCATACGCTTGGTAAAAGGCAACTAAAAAACATTTTCAAGTAAATGTTTATTTTTGAAAGCTTAGAGGAGAACAAAGTAATTACCTAAGTTATTTAATATAAAAAATATTTTTGGTGGTATTGACGAAAACAGATCTAGATGTAGTCCAACATTACATTTAAGATAGGAAAATTTTGTGCACTTGCCACATTTTCCGCCACGCCGTTGCGTTTCTTGTTTATCTAACCAGTGTTCTTTCCCATAGAAACGAATCTCTGCTAATACGTTTGTTACGTATTTTGGTTTAGGGCCAGTGTTTGAATTGGAAGGAGGTGAAGACAGAAAAGCCAAAACGATCCTTCTTCGAAATTCCAACAGAGAAATGTACTCATTGTTTGAAGGGTTCAGCGGTATAAATACCACATATTGACGGCAGCTTCATTCTAATTCCAATTTATTATCCAAAAACTTGTTATAAATTTGTGCACCACTCTGATAGTTCTCAGCATCACAAAGACACAATTCGATTTGTTTTTCATCATAGCGTATACTCATATCATAAATGCTTGCATGTTCGGCTCCATCACCCAACACCTTCAATTCAGTCGACAAATGTTGAACCGATGATTTGAGATCTACAACATCGATCCAATCTTGACTTGCATACTGCATCCACCATGTGGCCTCTGACTTAAATACACCATCGTATATTTATAGTTCAAGTAAAAGATATAGCGCCTGCCTTCCAGCAGTTCCCCTTTAATAACACACACAACGGCGGTACTCATCGCTACATTTTGTTGGTCACCGTAACATGACTTCAAAATTTAATTTTATGACTCTTCAGTCAATCATAAAATTCGATTAGTAAAAATTATCCAATACGAACCGCCAATTCTTCAGTCCATGTGGACTAATTCTTTGCGGCATAATTCCTTTGTATTGGTTTTTTGGCCTTTGACTTCGCCGACACCTTTGAGATTACTATATCGATTACTTCGACTATACCACCCGATGAGTTGATACAAGTTATATCATCATCACTGAATTGCTACGAAATACGGTTTGCTAGCCATGTTTTAAATAATTTATCATTGCTTACATCTTCCAAGGTTAATAAAATTGATTTACCAAACCTTGTAGAATAAGTTGACATATTCTTAATTATGTACACTTCATCAAATGGCAATGATGATAAGACCTTTTGCTCTAGTATTTCAACCTCCTGTACAATCAAATTATTGATTATATGTAAGTCTATTTTTGAAACGGACATGATGACAATATGTATGAAAATATAAACAATTTCCAACAGAAAAATACACTCGCCGTCTTCCTTCTATTACGAACTGAATAACGCTACCAATTGCTAACTGCTGCAGATATATTCGTCTGCTGATTTCATAGTGTGCCAGGCATTTCTTTTTTGTTAAACATTCAAAAGGTACACATTGCTAGTTGTTACCCACTAGAGATGCCTGACGTCACATCCAAGCCCACCTCTTAGCTGGATGTGTTAACAGACAGTGGTCGTTGCGTCATCGTTAGAGGACAGACGCTTTCCCAATTTTCATGAAATTTTTTACTCACCACCTTCTGTAATAGTACCCAACACGATTTCAATCAGCACGTTGTTAGAATAGTGATGGATATTTGACTTAATTCAACAAATAAACTGTCGAAAATACTGGAAACGTTACCACTTGATTTTTCGCGTTCGTACGGCTGCAAAATTGGGACTAAGGCTCCTTTCACACAATACGATTTTGGTCGTCTGGTAAAAAGTCGGACGACCGTTTATCGTAACTACTGGCTTTCACACATAACGACATATTATCGCTAGTATAAATGATGGAATCGGCCGATACTTGATGAAAATCCATAACTAACGTATTACAAAAACACTTAATTGTGAGATTTTCACTAAATAGTTTTACAAA
>WOGM01000290.1:0-13913 GCA_015342125.1 Leptinotarsa haldemani | reverse complement strand
GTAGAACCTCAACCTACTTAGGCCAACCCACTACGAATATTCCACACAATAAAGCTGTATATATTGCTTTCAGAACTCAGGCATCCACATTGAAAATAACAGAGATGCAGAAAAATCGAAAGTGTATAAATTATCATGTGAGTCATGTCCGATGTTTTACATAGGTTAAACTGGAAGAACGTTCAAATCCCGCATGAAGGATCACAAAAATAGTTTCCAGAATGAAAAAATAAGTTCCACATATGCCACTCATTTAATAACAGAGTTCAACCATGAATATAAGCTCCTCCATTTCCAGAAGAAAAGATTGAAACTCAACCCGTTGGAAAGTGTGGAAATAAACAAATTCAAAAACTCTCAAGATCTCATGAATGATCAAACTGAATTCAATAACTCGTCATTATTGAATCTGTTCATTTACAGGTAAAAATAGTTGAGTATATTCACGGTACTTTCGAAAAATTTAATCATGTAGTTAATGAATTCATACCTGACCTCTTCAGGTAGATTCATTCATTAGAAAGTAGGAATACGAGTAGGTAATATATTAGAGTATGAAATGGTTGTAATTTAGAAGTAAATTTTTGTTTACTCTCGAAAAAGGTATTAAATAGCAAAACACGTGTGGCGGTTCTTATAAAACCCTTTACAGTGAAAATTACTCAATATACTGCATTAGATAGTTTTTATTACTATTAATATATTTTATCATGTTAGAAGCAACTTGTTTTTTTTTCAAACTACATGAACGAACCGTCCTCAACATAAACCAAGACACCTTCTGAGACTTTGGAGGGCCAAACCAAATTTCAAACTTTTTTTCTGGAGATGGGGTTCTTCATCATCAAAAGACTGGCAGAAAAGATTAAAATTCATTATTTCCACTCAAAGCTTCATGTGTTTTTCATTTGAAGACGAAATTATCTTCATGAATATTACTTCAATTATAATGAACATTTGTCTCTGAAAATCATACCAGTGTTCTACCTCAACCAACTTCTATGTTAGTTTTTTGTAAAGTTCTTTTGCTTTCAATTCAAGCATTCTTTGTTTACTAAAAAATAATTGATTTCCAAATCCATGTATCTACGTTTTACAAAAAACGGAATTCTCTCCGCAGTTGAATAATTTCTGGTAACAAATATATGTGAATATTTGATATCATAACACATAGTTATCAACATATAATTTATGATCTAAATGTGATATCAAAGTAACACAATAACTGCTACTAGGAATTAGTTTAATGACTCATTCAGTGACCCTTGTTATATGAGGTGATGGTTTGTCCACATGTAAATACAAGCTCTAAAATAAATATGTGAGTTTTAGTTTTAGTCGACTCATGGTGAAGCTAACTTGATTGACGAAACGTGCGACTTCTGTTCTGGGATGAGGAAAGTATTTCTAATAGATTCATTTTGCACCAAAGGTGCCAATTCTATCTAAGAAACAATAATGAAGTTGTTGAATCGTAATTTCCACTTTTCTTCACTTGTGAGTTAATGTGGATTTGATTTCAGACGAAGTTACGTAGTTTATTGATTTTACAAAACTAACAATCAGTTGTTATTTCAGATTACTAATGAGAAAATAAACGAAAATTTAGTGAAGGAAATTTCGAACTAATGACATGTCAATCTTTTCACGATTATATCGAAATGGAAACATGAATGTGCCAAAACCTTCATTACCTTTCTATCTTTGATATTCAGGAAAAATACTTTGTTTTGTTCTTTTTGTGATACCTTGTTAGACAATTTGGGAGTTGACAGTTACATTAGGCCTCCATTAGAAGTGTAGTTATCAGTTCTATAAATTATTCCCCAATATCTGAAATACCAAATCGAACAGTTCAATTCAGCTTTAGTAATTTGAGTTTGACCCCCTTTCTGTAGACAGAATGATCTGATGTTTGGTACATACATTTGGTTTCCAGAACAATACAATTGGATAAATTATGTATCAAGCAAGTTCAAGGTGACCGCAGCTACAAAATGGCGGATTATCTGTTACCTTGTAATATTGAGACACTAAATGAACTCAACAAAAATGAAAAGAATTGAGAAACAAAATCAGAAACTGAGAACTTGAAAATAAAATAATTAAAACTAAAACTATGTTGAACGGTTTTATTAGTAAAAAGAAAATATTGATGTGTATAATATACAAAAAACTTAAGAATAATTCGAAAGGTCTCAGGTAACAGTCACGATACCACTCTCCTCAGCAATCTACTGTATTGATCAGATGAAAAAATAATAAAATCTTTGGGTGTAGTATTTACATATTTTCCCAGGTTACACTACGCCTAACGATTTTATGATTTTCTTATCTGATCAATACCGTACATTTCTGAGGAGAGTCATGTAACGACTGATTTCCTTTCTTGATGCATTTTCACGCTCTACAAAGAACCTACCTGCATAATAATAATAATGTTTTTATTCCTTTGAAATGTTCATTTAACAATGATACAGAAAACCTCAAGTAAAAAAATACATGTAGATGTATTATACGTAATTAATAAATAACATAGATATTACAGTACATTGATCACAATTATTTGGAAGTATACTCAAAATACTCAATGATAGAATAAAACCATACCTCTGAAAGGTATTCTTTAACTTTCCGTTTGAAAGTAGATATTAATGGGATAGTCTTTCTTTATAGTTGAAGGCAGACAATTGAGTAGCTTGGAGCCTGCTAGAGAGGGTGATTTTTGTAGGATTTTGCTGCAGTTTAATTAGATTTCCATTTCTTGTTGGATAATTGTGACACTTTGAATCAGTTTCAAACTCAAACTCTTTCTTTTTTACAAGAAGTAGAAAATTATAAATGTATACAGACTCTTTCTTTTTTACAAGAAGTAGAAAATTATAAATGTATTCAGACTCTTTCTTTTTCACAAGAAGTAGAAAATTATAAATGTATATAGATGGTAGCGGTATTTTTTTTCCCTAAAAATGGGTCTACAGGAATCTGTGTGTCGAAGACCATACAACATACTCATTATAGTTTTGTGGGAGACGAATGCTCGATTGATGTTAATCCCTTCTCCCCACAAAACCACATTGTAAGATAGTACTGAATAAACCATCGCATAGTAAATGTTCAACAATTGCTCTTCATTCATAACCTTTTCAAGTTGTACCAATGCGTAAAAACTGGTGTTGATTCTCCCACAAACATAATTTATGTGAACTCAACCCAGAAACTATATGAAGTCCTAAAAATTTTGTGGTTTCCGACGTATAGATAGTGACATTATTCATATCAACCTGTATGGGCTCTAAGTGTCTTCGGTAGAAGGGTTGAACTAACACCGTTTTGTCGGCATTGACTATAAGTTTATTTCTGTGACACCATTTCGTAAATTTACGACTTATTGTGTTCAGTACCTAGTACCTAGATGTTGAGATAAATTATTGATATAAATCAGAAAAATCAGTGGTCCCAAAACTGAGCCCTGTGGAACTCCAATATTTACGTTGAATGTAACAGAGTTCGTATCATTTCATGTCACATATAATTTCCTGAACTTCATATATGATATTACCCATGCAAGAAATGTCCCTCTAATACCTATTGCATATAATGTGTTTGTAAGTATATCAAAATCTATGGAGTCGAATATCTTGGTCGAATGCATAGCTACAAATTTACTTTTGTCAATACCATTATAAATATGCTCCTGGCGGTTTCATGACCAAAAGGAATCACTGCCCTCACAAGTGAAAATAAATTATAAAAAGGGTTCCTATCTTTTCCCTCTCTCTCTCTCTTTTTTCTCTTGCTTTTCTCTCGTATTCTTGTTCACTGGTACTACTCAGTAAGTACATTTTAGTTTTAAGTTTAGTTTGTAATAAGGGTCTGAGTGGAAGACCAGTTTCTGTCTTCATGGTGTTGAAAGAAAACTGAACTCTCACTTTTTATTTACCTAGCTTTTTTTAGTTGAAACTCAACATTGTTTACGGATTTGTGGTAAATAATAAACGTATTATCATTATTATCATTATTTTACATCCATTCTCGCATTAATATTAATAAAGAGGACAGTTATATCATCGCCAATTGAAGTATTGCAAATTATGGCGAAGGATCTGGGAATAGTAAAAACATCTTTGAATAACAGAAAAACTAACACGCTGTTCAACATCTCAGTGAACCAAACTCGCATAAAGAAAGTGTTTTGTTCTGATGTGGAGATTCATTTTACGCCAGAAAATCCAATTATGTTTATCAAACCACATTTTAAAATTTTCAATTGAACCATTCTTTGTTTTCTATGTTCAGTTTTATCACATATTTGAATATTTTGACAACTAATTAAGAGATTACTCTGAACTGCCTAAAATAAATGTACATTACTATTCTCAGTTGACTCATCACATTTATATATTAGGTACTACTAAAGACTACTTAGTGCATTAAATGGTTTTCATGAAAAGTCGTATGTGAGTTATCTACAGTCATTTCAAGAGTAAAAGCATTCTGTTAAATATCAGCAGAATTTCAAATCAAATTATGGAAAATCAAAGAGACACAGCAGCAAAACTATGTATGTGGATTGTTCATAGTATTTTTTTCAATACGATTCTGCTCTGGTAAAATGTGGATTCACTATATCATTGAAAAAGTATATTCGTTTACATTGAACATAGTTTTATTTTTGATGGATATCTACGTTTACATGCAATCATTTCATTATTTATATCAGCAAGGTCATCGTTATTCGTCACTAACTTTTTCCATTCTTCAGATGTACCCTTGCCTGAAGTCGAAATTTTCAATATCCCCATATATTATAGACCATGATTGCGTGTGACATCAATGTTGAGGCGATTCGAAATGAGATGAAATGAATATTCATTTTGATTAAAAAATTAATTAGCAGAATACATGCGCATCCCAGTAATTCTGAAGAAATATGAAAATATCGACAATAGTAACGAAAATAATATCGTGGTGATTTATATTCCACTTTTGGTAACTAACTTTGCTTCATGACGTTCTGTATATTTATTCTGTTCCTGCGGAAGCATAATTGTTTCTTCCGAAATAACAATACTACTTTCCTGGTATATCCCTGAACAATACTAATAGGCGAATAAGTCAACTAAAACTTTTCCATAGCAAACTAACAATCACCCACAAAATAATTTTCCTCGGGAAAGCACCTTCCCCTCAATTGGTTACCCTACCGACGCGTCGCATTTATCTTTCCGTTGATTGGCCGCTAAACTCTCCATATAAAACAGGATAACTCGTGGAAGCTCTCTCACAGTAAATCTAGAGTGCTCTGCCAGCAGGAAAAGACGAAAGGTAAGAACTGTTGATTATGTTGTCGTCTTTTGCTATGTTGTTTTGGAGAAGCACTTTCGAAGTTCCCTGAGAACGAGGATTACATACATCGCAGAAGTTTAACAGCTCATAAAGATTTCATGTGAACGGGGAGATATTTGTTGATCGGATTGCATGCTGTGTTTTGGGAACGGTTTTCGGTGTTTCATTTTGAGTTGATCCACAGGTGGTAGAATCAATTCTTATAGCGTAAATAACGTGTTTCCTTAATTTGAATGATCGTTGATCTGCTAATTTTACTTATATTTCAATAGCTAGTTGTCCTTCTAGATATTTTTTCAATGTGAAGGAATTATTTTGTAACATCAGTTCTATGATTCTATCGAATACCTCAACGTGTACCTTAAAGAAAGTAATTCACAATTCCTTCTTGATTTTAATTCAACCAGAAGTTAGTAATCAAAACTGCTGAGATATAACAAAATTTTATTTCTGAATTTTGAACTACTCCAAATAATTTTCAAAATAAAATGAATGATTCCCAGTCGATCCCATATATGCATAAATAATGCATGTTTTCAAATTTGACTTCGACAATGCGCATAGGGTGATATACGAGTACATCAAAATATTATATATCCAAGTTTGAATCAGGTAAATACCGTTTCATGAATTGAAAACCTTTTCATTCAACATTTCAAATAATTATCAAATTTATGAAGTGAAATAGGTGTGTTGAAGTATAAAATTATTGAAAAATCAATTTAGTTTAAAGATATTTAAGGTATAGTTACAGTTAGGTTCCTCGGCAGGAATGCATCTAGAAATAAAAACTTTGTTCAATTATTATCATGCAAAATCTTTGAATGAATCAAATAGTGTTGAATAGGTGAAATTTATTGTAGAAATTCTATAATTACTGTCATGGATATGGATATTGTATTCAAAAATTAACTATATTGTGTTTCGTGAGATGCGAAATTTCCATAGTTGTATGAATAACTTCTACTGATTACTTTGTTGTCAATATAGAAAATGTAGTTTTTTAGAACAATTCAATCAAAATTGGGATTTTTAAATATTATCTGGATTCTGCATAAAACAATGGAACTAATTACCTATTTCATCATTAGAATAGAGTGGAATAGAAAATAGTGATTTGTTGAGCTTTCAACCCCAGGATCTGATAAGTTTCTTAGTTTTCTAACGTATTCAAAAAACACTTTATTGTGAGATTTTCACTAAACGCACAAAATTTCACAAAAACGCAACACGTCTTTCGTTGCACACTGGCTTCTTCTGGCATGTCTTTACTAACTATATTCTACATATGCTTGATATACCTTTTTTAACAATGTGAAGAACCTACATTTCAAGTACCTAATTTTCACCTAACTTTGTAATGATTTAAATCACCCGAGCTCATGTCCCAGTTTCCTCATTTGAAAAAAATATTTAGTAACGGTGAGTTATTCAATTCTAATTGAGCATTCAGTAAATTACCGGAATTCTTGAATCTATTGATTTGCAAACATTCTGGAAGATTGACTTTCAAACATTTCTTTTCTGGATGTAACACATCGTATATTCATGATTGACCTTGTGTCCTTCTGCTGAGGGGTGGTTTGCAAATGTGGAATTTCTATTCACAGAATTACTTCTACGATCTTCAACTCTTTGGGAAAATATTTTTCCTGTTTGGCCAATATATAATTTTGGGCAAGAGTCACAAATCATCTTTTGTACTCCTGACTTGGTTTTCTTTGAAAACATTCTTTTATCTTTTCGATATATAGGAGCATAAAAGTGGAACATATCTGTAGTTTATTTCATTATTTCGAAATTGATTTGAAATACCTGAAAGAATCTGTAAAATAGTTGAAAAAGATTAAGTGAGAAATAACAATTTTACTAAACGGAAAACCTGAAATTACAATGAAATAAAATACAAGCAACAATCAAAAAATAGAAAAAAGAGCTATTAAAACGAAATGGAAATTAAAAAATTATTAACAAGAAGGAAAATTAAAAATTAAAAGATTCCAAACCAAGTTGCTCCACAACGTTTCGATTGTTAGTATCCACAATCGTTATTGCCCGAAGAAGATTGTGAATACTAACAATCGAGACGTCGTGAAGTACCTTGGTTTGTAATGTTTTAATTTTTGATTTTTTTTCTTGTTAATAATTCTTCAAATCTCGTCTTAATAGTTCAATTTTTTTGTGATTTTTTTGGGTTTTTGCTTGTCTTTTATTTCAATGTAAATTTTTTGCTCCATAAAATTATTGTTTGTTAGTTAATCTTTTTTTTTACAGATTATGTCAGGTATTTCAAATCAATAGATATCATAAATATTAGACGATGGAAGTCCGAGCTGATGAAAAATTGTCAACTACCTTCAAACAAAGAGCAATAAAAGAGCATGAGCCAAAGAAATATTCGAAATTTAATTTACTCGATATCAGTGTATTCAAGAATTCAAAGTAGCTCCTAATTCGTTATACCTGAACAAGTCGCTTTTGTTGAATTTGTTGGATTATTATCGAACGAACGGGGGTTATATGATGCGCTAGCCCTCTATCTCCCATTCAAGCGCATGCAATATAATGATTGAAAGTTTTTCCTTTTTGAATTTTTTCAACTATCAAAAATATTCGAGAGTATTTACAACATTCCAAAATATACCGTCACATTCTGTAATTTTGTAGAATATCCAGGAATAATTTGAAATGTTTAAGAATATCCCAGAACATCCATCGTCATTTTATGATATTCCAGTACAGTTTAAAGTGAATCATACTGGAACATTGTGAATCATTTGAAACTTTTTGTTTAGGTGGCTACCCAGTGATGAGGGTGTATAAGGCAAAATCCATCAATATCTCATAATGCAAATATTATTTATTTATTCCAACTATTGCAAAATCTCATATCAACTTCCTGAGCAAAGCTGCGTACCACAGCAGATAACTGAAGTTGGTTACGTTTATTCAGATAACTCAATCAAAAGTGTGTTCAAAACCACTAATTTTGAACTGGAAAGGTTATATTTTCAGAACAGAAAAAATTTTGGGGAAAAAATGTATGGCTTTCTACCTCTCCATCTTTGGAATATTTCCACATTTTTACGCGTGAAGATTGAGAAGTAGAAAGCTAAAACTTTTCTTTCACACAAATACTGATTTTGTCTACCTAACATCTACTTGAAGACAACAAAACAAAAATACAATCTGAACCTTCAATATGATTCACTGTGTGAAACAAAACTCTTAAGACATTTGTATAAAATTTTAAGGTATGAAAAATAATTATCGTTTACATTGAACGCTGAGGGCATGTAACGTATTTATTTTATGAAGAACAATATCGCATTCGTCTAAATAGCTGTCCAATTATCGAAAGCCATTAAAGTAAAGTATCCTCAAAAGGTGGTCATATGTCGTGGCAGAAGTTTTTGAAGGTAAGGAAATAACTCTATAAAGTAAATTATTCTCTCAGGATTAGCCAGCGTTTTCAATGAATGCTCACAAGAGCAACAACATCGTCCCGACTTCTCACTGATAACAAATTTTTAAATTATACACATGAACCATTGAACTCAATTTAAGTAACCTACCCTTCACTGATTCTCAATTCATTCTCAAAATCGACTACATGTATCCAAAATTTTTGACATAACGTCTCTCACGAAGTTTTCTCTCTGTTTACAATTATTCGATAATGATGCACTTCGTAGTTTTAGAGGTATCTGAACCATCATTATAATGAAGCTTTATAAACCTAATTCCTAACAATTTGAAATACCTGATTTAAAGTACATGAGTTTTACCTGTAATGCATCTAATTACCTGGGCTTATGTCCTAGTTTCCACATTTGAAAAATATTCACCACCGTGGAGTTATTCAATTGTAATTGATCATTCAGTGAATTACCCAAATTTTCGAATCTATTGATTTCTATTCTAGAAGATCGAGTTCCAAACGTTTCTCTTCTAACTGTAACATGTCGTATTCATGATTGAACTCATGCTCTTCTGCTGAAAGGTGCTTTGCAAGTGTGGAATTCGTCTTTCTACTTTCAAAATTACCTCTATGTTCTTTAATTCTTTGGAAAAATGTTCTTCCTGTCTGGTAAATATATAGTTATAGGCTAGATCCACAATTCAGCTTATATACTCCGGTACTATCAAAGTTCTGGCAGACGTCACTGTCAAAATATCATGACAAGTATATTGCATATTGAGTTTGTAGTTTCTGTTGAATGACACGTGAAAAGGTAAGACCCCGTTAGTCCTCAGCCCGCACAATTTTTGAGGGTTGACGTTCATAGTGGTGCAAAAGCGGAAAAGCCCATTCTAAATAGAATTTTTTATGATGTTCTTTCCTGGAGTATTCATGACCTCTTTTCTTTTCTGAAACGATATTATTCCTTCTAACTGGCGTGCTATGAAGTAGGTTCATTGTCTTTCTCTTCATCTAGAATATTCATTTTTCGTATGAAAGTATGAAATCAAAAATTTTTTCGATGCTGTTTTTCGGAAAAAGTCACTGTTCTCAATCTGATTAATTTTTTTTAAACATTTTTTTCAGCCATAGGTTGTGCAGCAACTATCAATATAACAATTTGTTATATATGGGTACCTACATGTTCATCAGTTCAAGCTGAGTTTTGGTATATTATATATCATCGATGAAGGTTTGTAATATATATTCGATATGCCATATCATTTTGTTCAATAACGTCTGCTCCATTTTCCTTCAAGATCTTTTTTGTTCCCCATATCGCTCACGTATATTTATTCATGATTCTGTAAGGGAGAATTCTTTCTGTTCATATTGATGTCCGATATTGAAGTTGAGAACGGAAAAGTGATTTCTCCCAAGTCAGTACTCAGCAATTGTTTCAGATAGATTCTTTTCCTCCAGATTGTGATCAATACATTTTCTCAAAGCGTCCTCACTGAATTTTCTTATATTTTCCATGATATTTCAATCAGTTTTCAATTCTTTATAGTCTATTGTTCTATAGTCTATTGTTCAAGTCGAAAATTACCAAAGGGTTTTCCTTGGTTTCTCCAAAAAGGAGATAGAGAATTTTAAAATTTACCATGCTCTGCTCAGAATCTCATATCCGAATGAAGTAAAATCCTGTCCCGAACATTATCCATAGAGAAGCAACTGTTTGGTAAAAAAGAAACTTTTTTAGATGTTTGTCTCTTTTTTCTCTCAGCTTGTTCACAGAATAAGTTGAAGTTCATTTTCCAATTACACTATGTCTGCATGATCATATTACGATTCTTCATATAAAATGAAACTCCAAAAGAAATCAGTCTTATTAAAATAATAATTTCGTTATCGAATAACGTGAAATAAGTCTGTTCAAGAAAGAAATCATTATCTCTTATACATTGAGCTTTAGTCATATTACATCAATCGCCTTGTCGATTCGAAATAAGAACTTAATACTCATTTACAGAAATAGCAATTGAATTTTACTGATCAAAGTTGTTTTTGAAATTGAATATATCAAAATATTGGCTAATTTATTGCAGATTACCTCCTTATATTGTTGAAACGAATTTAAAGAATAGACTGATTGTCATGAATATGAATAAATATCGACATATATCTCTAATTCATGAAAACAACCATCGTTATTGTAGTCCTCAAAATATACAGAGGACTTAGGAGCACAAAAAAGACAAGTGATATTCATTGAAAAGTAACACTTGGTGTCACTTGGATCAGACACTTGGTGTCTGATCCTCCCAATGAATTCCTGATGGCATTGCTTTTTTAAGAATAAATGGATGATTCAAATCTGAATTGATATTTTGAGACTAAACTTTACTGATTAGAAAAGACCGACTCATCCAAGAAAATTTAAAATAAATTCACACTTGTAAAGAATTGTTAAGAATTGTCAGTGATGGCATTTTCCTGAATTCGTTTGGAGTCCGGTTTATATGAACTCAAAGTTCAAAAATATTTTTTTTACAAAACAGCTGCTTCTCTATGAACAATCAGAATTGTACTTCAGTCGAATATGAGATTCTAAGCAGAGCATGACAATTTGTAGAGTTCATCATTTCCTTTTTAGTGAAACCCTATAATACCCTTTGTAACTTCACACTTGAACAATAGTTTATAGAAAATTGAAATGGAAAATAGAAATGGAATGAAAAATTCAAGACAGTCAGTGAAATGCTTTGAGAAATCGTACTGATTACAATCTGGAGGAAAATAAAGTATCTGGAACAATTACTGAGTACTGAATTAGGAGAAATCACTTTTCCGTTCTCAACTTTCACTTCGCATTACCATTACTCCAACTGGTAAATTTTCCTCTAATATTCATCACTGTTAAAAATCTGCTCTTTAACAACGAAAATTCGAAAATTACTGATATTTCTATTACAGAAATCATTCATACTACTTTTCGAACGGAATCTAGCTACATTGATCCCCTCCATATAGATTATATTCATGAAATGAGTTTTTTGAGACGAAATTGATTCCAATATGAAGTTGGGTAATTTGATATTTCTATGAGTGCCTTACCAAGAAAGATTTCAATATTCCTTTGATTTTATCAAATCTAGTTTTTAATATACGAGTTTGATCTTTATAGAACATATGTGATCTCAGGTTTTTCCTGAAAATGAAAAATGTTTAGAAAAAATCTTCTGTAATGGCACAACAATGAAGTAGTAATCCGAATAGAAGTATCAATTGATGAACTTCAGAAGGATTTTGAAATTCTTGCATTCACAGAAACATTTCATATAACAATCACAAGACTTATACTATATCATCAGAGTATATCAATTCGATATGTTAGGATGGAGGAGAAGTCATTTGTTGGTGAAACACGTGTTGGGAAGAGTGTTGCATTTCTGGTGCAGGAAGAGCTGAAATTGATTTCATTTAATCGAGACGACCATCGATAGACCGGTTTCGGAGTACTAGCTCCTCGTCAGTGTCGAAAGGGTTATTCCAGACAGAGTGGACCGTCTGAATATCCCGAACAAATCCAATTCCAACTAGTCATATGATCTATCCACAGTTGATTCAGTGGGAACTTACCCCTGCAGATTCAACTCCGGGGTATGTATTTTTGGAGTAGTTTCCGGGCTTTCTTTTCAGGTGGCACAGTGGAACATCCCACTGAACCAAATGCAGATAGAGCTAATGACTAGTTGGAATTAATTTTGTTTCTTCGGGATACTCAGACAGTTCACGGTTCAATTCGTTCCAGTGAAATAATGTCAGGGACAATTCCACTTTCTGCTTTGTTGGGGATTGAAATGGACAATAATATGGTTGGAACAATCATGTCGCTGCTTCTCAAAAGCATGGAACACTGCTCCGAACCAGAAAACTGTACAAAAACCAGCAACTTTTGATTCTTTATGAAGCTCAGATCAGACCTTCTTTGGAGTATTGCTCACATTTGGGGAGCGGCATGTGATTGATTATAACAAAAATTTGAATATTACTGGAGTTTTTTCCCAACACCAAATCGCTATTTTTAATCTTCCTCTTTGAAAATGATCACTTGGTGATCGAAACACGTGTCGAGATGTTGAAAATAACGAATTGGTGTTGGGAAAAAACTCCAGTGATATTCATTACTACTCCAAAGATTCCAAACAGTGCATCATATGTATATCAAAAATTGCACAGCATCTTCTTTCAAACAATTCCAATGAGAACAGTAAAAATACGTAAGTTTTCCCATGATTCGACGCCGATGTTATCAGCCATATAAAGAAAAAGGAATTAGCATATAAAAACTATCAGAAATACAAAACAGCATTTTATCAAAATCCATTCTCGGATCTGAGAAAAACTGTCAAAACTAAAGGCAGCATATAGTCACATTACAAACTTAGCTGAAAATAATATTTTATCTGACAGCTCGACTTTCTGGTCTTTCATAATAATATAATAATAATAATATTTTATTCACCATTTACGATACATAATGTATATATGGTAAGTCAATCAATATAATCAGAATTAATACTAGGTATATACACAGTAAAAAAAGTCATTCGCGAATACCGGGTATATTGAAACTTGATGATGAAGTATTTGATAAGCCTGGGGATATTGTCAATGGATTTGCCAAGTACTTCAGAAGTGTATACTTGGTTTTGGACGAGAATATGCTTCGTGAAAATTCTCATGATTCTGATTTAGATACAAACATCCCTGCCTTTTCTAAAATCGATGTTATTACTGCTTCAAAAAAATTAGGAAATAAACTCACCGCAGCCGTTGACAATGTTCTTAGTCTTGTGGTAAAGGACTGTATCGACGTTCTCTCTATACCTCTAATAGGCATATTAAGCTTAATTTTATTAACTTGTGCCTTTCCTGAGCAGTGGAAAACGCCTCGAATTTGTCCGATATTAAAAAAAAGGGACTATAGCAATATCACAAACTATAGGGCAATTTCAATTTCATGTAAATATTCTAAACTCTTCGAGATATGTGTGCAAAATGTTATGTACTCCCATATTCAAAAAGCTATTTTTCCAACTCAGCATGGTTTCGTACATCAAAGATCATGTATGACAAATCTTGCAACCTTGCATGT
>WOGM01000289.1:0-14033 GCA_015342125.1 Leptinotarsa haldemani | reverse complement strand
TGTCCGAATATGCCCTCCATAAAATTTTCAAAGTGATCCGTTGTCTGGTTCACCAGAAACGTCTAATGTGCCATCCACCGTGAATCAGCCTGTATATATCACTTGTATATAAATCACTTGAAAAAGCTACTGTTCTAGTGATATATTTTTCAAATAAAGTTTGTGGAGATGAAATCGTGAGGTGTAGTTTCTGAAGACGCGGAAGAGTTTGAATTTTTCTTTTGAATGGTCTAAATGATGAAAGGTTGAAGTGAATAGATTTGTTTAATGTTACACTGAATATGCAAAATATTTTGTTGATTCTGTCACGAGTAATGATTCAAGTGACGAGTGAAAGGCTATAGATTAAGAAAATAATGGATATATAAACATTACACCGATAAGCGACATCTTTGAAGGCCAACTAAAGTCTAGCATACATCGTGCCGGAGACCACATTACTGAGAATATCCAGCCTTTCTCCACGCTGCCTCTCAACAGTGAAAAAGTTGAGACTCTCAGGAAAGCGCTTGAATTATTCTTTCCCAAAACCAGATTGGAGGAAATGATTCCATCGGAAACTAATGGCCGGGTCAAATCTTGGGAGCAAGTAATACTTTGCGGACCTCCCATTATCTTTCGACTTGAAAATTGATTCGATAACTACTATTTTTATTGTGAACACAGTCTCCAGAAGAGGAGCAATACAAGCTATTCGCCGTTGTGTACCACGATGGCAAAAAGGCCAACATTGGACACTACGTAACTGATGCCTTCCATGTCCGCTACACCTGTTGGTTGAGTTACGACAATTCCTCGGTCAAGACCGTACAGAAAGAATCATTCTAGAACCCCAAAGAAAGCGAGTTCCTCATTTATTGTTCCATAGGCGCAGCGGTACGATTTGACCTGAATAACACCGCCTCTCAGCGTATGGTTTCGTACGAAATTTCTTGGATATCAAAAATATGATATTTAATAATAAAAAAGGTATTAACTCGATTATAAATATCACTGAATTCATTTCATAAACTTCCACTCATCTGGTCTCCATTATTCAATATTCAATACATGATATTTGTCTTTCTCATGAAAGAAGGAATGAAAATATTTGTGAAAACTATAGGGAAATGAGTTCGCTTTCTAGGGTATAAAAACATTTGAAATGAATATCAGAATACATAATACAAATATTATTATTTCACCAAACAATTACGGATTCACAAAGAATAAGAATAATGAAACTATACTCTGCAATTTTAATAAACAGATCATCAATGAATATTACTGGAGTTTTTTCCAACACCAAATCGTTATTTTTAACACCTCGACACGTGTTTCGATCACCAAGTGATCATCTTCTAGTTGTTGTTGGCAAAAAACTCCAGTAAAATTCATTACTACACCAAAGGTTCCAAACAGTGCATCGTAAGATCATCAATGCTCACGATTGTAGAATACATACTTCCAGTTTATTTATAGATTCTTCAAGAGCCTTCGAAAATGTGAATCATGAACTTCTGTTTCAAAAATTGGAGCGATATGACATGAGAGGGACTATTCACATGTTAATGAAATAATATCTGCAAGATAGATATATAATACGAGTTGTTGTTGGGGAGACAGTCAGGCACGAATTCTTGAGCAACGTGTTATTCAAGAATTCATACTCGTACCGTTTCTGATAGAATAACTTCATGAATCCCCATCAGTCCACATGGTGACATAAACACAAAAAATTGAAAAATTATTTAAAAAAATTTTTAAAAAATTAAACCAAGTTACCTAATAGGTATAGGGGGATAGGTGGAAGCGCTGAAATGACGTATAGTCATATCTCGGAGGAATAGTCCAGTCATCCCTCGAAGACGATTGTGGATACTAACAATCGAAACGTCATGAAATAACTTGCTTTGAATTTTTCCTATTAATTTTTCATTTAATTTTATTTTCATTTTTTTCATTTCTTTTTACTCTGTAGTCATTTTCATTTTATATTTTGATTATTTTATTCGTTTTATTGTATATTCATTTCTCGTTTCACTGCTCAATATAAATGATATTTCAGCCATCCAATCTGGTTTTATTTGTTTTTTCATTGATTCCTGATCAAAGTAGATTCATATTAGACAATGGAGGTCCGAACTAAAGAAAAGCATTGCTTAGATCATGTCAGATGATAACATATTTATAATAACTTGAAAAACTTGGCATTTTTTACTTACTTAAAATCCCCAGCAAATATCAACTGACAATCATTTTTCATAATTATGTCTCATAAGAAATCCAGATAATCTGATGCTGTTCCGGCGTGGAAATGGTGAATATCTTTTTTTTATTTTTTTTTTTCATTTCTTCCAGAATAAATTGTCATTTTTCATTGGGAGACTGATATTTGTTAGAGTCAATTGAGAAATATTGAAGACAACTCTAACAATTTGTGTGATCAATCCCCAGTTGGTGACTTTCTTAAAACGTTGCTGGAAGAAATACATGTTCATGATAAACAAAACTATTTTTAGGAAGTATGAGAGCGAAACATATTTTGAAATGAAACTGGAATCATCAGAAATGCAATACTCTTCTTGACACGCATTTCGCCGACCGAAATGGCGTCTTCATGAGATGAAGAAAACCTTGTTTTTTCTAAATGACTTTTTCTTCAATAAACCTAATTCGAAGTTCATGTAACTGAAAGGGTTTCAATGAGGCTTTTTCTTCTGCGGAAGTATAAAGTCAAAACGATTTTTTCACAGAAACGCTACCAAACAGAGTTGTGTTATATTGACAGTTTGCTTATGCTAGTTGGGGTTTGACTGTAACCAACATTCTGAAAAATATTGGAATAACACAATACCTGAAGGAAATATTATATCAGTCTGAAACCAATTACTCGGCAAAGTCTTATATTTAATAATACTAATGATAGCATGAGCCCTCAGGCTCATACAAGCTAATAAGCCTGATTTAGTTCTTCTCGACCACCAGAGCAAGACGATATTTGTCGTGGAGTTTTCAGCTCCTGGCGAGATGAATATCGTCCGAAAAGAGAAGAAAAACCGGATAAAATATCGAGATTTTCTCTTAGAACTCCCCAGACTCTATCCAGACCACTCTGTCAAGATGGTTGTCCTGATTGTTGGAGTCCTTGGTGGAATGATGCCCTCTCTACTCTCGAATCTTAAAATCATACCGACTTGCCGCACTGAGGCAGAAATCTTAGTCACACAGATGCAGAAGGCTGTCATTCTTGACTTAATGCGCTTGCTCCGTGCATACGATGATCGGACCAAATGATGGAGTAGGTCTCCACGGTGTGGGGAGTAGTCATTGGTTGATAAAAATAATAATAATGTAAAGTAAATTCGTAACATTATCTAGGTGGGAAGTTCATAAGGTAAATGCGTCAAATTAGGATAAATTCATCAGTTGCTTGTTTACAAGTCTATATTGGGTAAGTGTGTCAATATCGGGACGATTATGCAGAAACAATCATAAGCTATTTCAAAAATTTCAGGTTGAAAACATTATTGAATATTGTTCTACCAGTTCTGTATATCAATTTTTTTACATGACGCTTGGAAGAAAAATAATTTTTAATAACTTTTATTTCATCTGGTAGTAAATTGAATATTTTCGGAACCAAGAATTTTACGGAACGTTGTCCAAAACTCTTTTCACGGGACAGACCATTTTTATAATTCATCTCGGTTCTTGTATTACATGTATGCTCAATGGATTGGAGAGAAATTTTGTTTTTATTTATAGAAGTTAATATTCTTTGGCAGAATATTTGTCTGATATGAAATATATATGGTTTTCGGAATAAAGTAGATCCGAGGAACACCTCATGTTTTTTAAAATATTATTCTCAATATCCACCTTTGTATTACAGTCAAACTAATCAAGTTATTTTCTGCCACTCCACCCCATCCCAGAATGCCGTAGGATAGCTAAGACTGGACCAGTGCAATATACAATATTTTGAAGTTTTTCATTATCAAATAGTTGACCAGATATCTGAATATACTTAGCAATCTTCTCAATTCATTCTTTACGCTGGTAATATGCAAATCCCATCTCAGTTGCCTATCTATAATTATTCCAAAATATTTCGTTCTGCTTTTTTCCACTATCTCCGTTTCTTTGTCTATTTCGAAAGGTCCTAGATTAGATAAGTGGTTGGAGTAAATTGTGAACGGTAAGTAATAAGTTTTTTCGCAATTCAATGTTAGTTTTTTATATTTAAACCAGTCACACAGAGTTGTGTTATACTGACAGTTGGGGTTTGACTGTAACTAACATTCTGAAAAATACTGAAATAACACAATACCTGAAGAAAATGTTATTCCAGTCTGAAACTTAATTACTCGGCAAACTCTTATATTTCCTTCATAACTTTTCTTTGACTCCACTTATTTTTCATTCAAACTTGATTTGTTCCACTGAAAAAGAATTCAAATAAACTTGACTGCCCACGAAACTCTACTTGCGAGTAGGAAGTTGCTTTGATATCGTAAAAAGTCAATCAACTTCCACAACCAACGAGAGTAAAAAGTTAAACCATTCCATTGGAGCAGAATTTCATCAAGAAGTTGAGGTAGGACTATTCGTACAGAAAAGAAATGAATTGTGGGTGGATCTTCACTGAAGAGATTGAAATGTAGTTTGGAATCTGGAAAGATTGAGAGGAATTTTTCAGTTGAACCTCACGAGTACATCATTAAATTTGCACCCACAAATAACGAAATGGAGAGTTTCAGAATTCCTCTAAAGCAAGATTCTTTGAATGCCAGTCCTTCCTCAATCTATTAAAGCTTTCATTTTCTCTGCGCATTGCCCATCATAGTTGAGAACTATGATGGGCATGAAGTTTGGATAATGATAGGTTTGACAGATAACAGGTATGAAAATCCCTCGTTGGAAAATCTCAAATGTTGATGAATTATTACTATATCCAGTCTGAGAAATATGGGGATGAAATATTCAGGTTATAGACTGAGCGCGCATGCAACCTAGACTGTATATCTCAGTAGGTATTAGTCGTCAATTTGAGATACTGTTTGTCAATTATTGTGAAAAGGTTATGTATATAGAGTGTTCGATAAAAAAGTTATATATGTTAGTGTGTAATTATAAGATGTTTCTTTAATAGCCAGGTAGTTTCGACAGTTTTGAAACCTGGCCAGATAAATTTGGAGGTTAGTTGCAGATGCAAGAGCGAGATAAAATATAATAGTAATAATATTATTATTCGATGCTTCTATTGGAAAGTTACTTAGTACAAGAGATGCTAACCCGACCTAACAAATGATAGAATTCCACATCTGCACATAATGAACCACGGCAGATATTGCTCTTTCATTCAACCAGCAACAGCTAATACATTTCAGTACAAAATATTTTGCAATCAAACTCTAAAAGAAAAAAAAGGAAAGAACGGGAGGAAAGCAGGAAAGAGAGGCAAGAAATCGAATAAATGAGAATTCGATATTTTATTTTATACTGGTTTTCGGGTTCATAATCTTCTACAATCTGAAAAAATGAAAACTGATTCAGTAGAGAATTTTATGAAGCGCAGTAAAGGGCAAACAGAAAAGTTCAGCCGGAAAAGTTACTGCATAATATAAACTACTAGAAAGTCCAATTAGTAAGTAACATGTATTCATTAATTTTTTCTACAAATTGAGAAAAATCAATTGAAAACATCAAATGAAAAAACTTGATATTTTTATGTGAAAAGTCATGTCATTAATTCAAAGGAAATTAAATATAATGATAATTTTGATATTTTGTACGTATTTGTGGTAAATAAAATCCAGAATAGGTATCAACCGATCACATTTTATAAAGGGAGAGAACCAGATTGAAACATATATTTTTGATTTTTCTTGAAACTTACTGGTAATAGTGATTTCAATTCGATGGGTAGCCTCGTAGAGAGGTTTTATGTTAAGTTGCAGTCAAAAGATATTGAAATCTCAAATTTAGATCATGTATATCGGTTCTAAAAAACAATTCAGTGAATAAATAAGCAGATTTTCCAGTGGTTATGACCTTATGAATTATACTATCAGAATACAGTGTGCGCCTAGTATCCATATTGAGCCATCCAAGTTTTTCCAATTATTGAAACGCACCCTCACTTCTCCCTGCACCCGTGATAAAATACACGAATTCTACAGTTTTTGAAGTCTCTGCCTGTCAGATTTCAAGAGTCCAGGACCATACACAGTATCTGCATAATCGACATGAGATAGTACCAGTTCGTCGCAAAGTAAAATTTCATATTTTTTGTTCATAATATTTTTATTCGAGTATACCAGTTTCAAATTCATATAACCCCTTTTTAGAATCTGAAATGGTGTGTGGTGAGTCCCAGAGAATCATCGAGATGAAACCCTCAATATTTAGTTAGGTCACTATTTGGTGATTGAGCCCCAACTATGGAAATATTATTCAATTCGCTCTAACGATTCTTTGCGATTGGTTCACCGAAGAACATGACAAGACATAGAGAGTTTACTTGATTCAGTTATCAGAGAGTGCAGATCATGACACATTTGATCGAGTGCAATATTGAGTGAATTTTTATCGACTTCTAAACACTAATGTGTATCGTCGGCCTGACAATGCATAAAAGTATGAGAGAGACATTGTGAGAACCGAGAATTATAATGAAAAAAAGAGAAGTGGACTTTAAATCGATCCTTGAGGGACCCCATTATTTATTTCAAAGATGGTCGATTTTTTTGTTGTTAAATATGACACACTGAAAATGATTTAGCAGGTAATTTTCAAGCAGATTTATCACGCTAAAGGCGAAACCCGTTACCTCAGTTAATGCGATTAAATATATTGCTTTGCTGACAACAGCATTTTTGTCTTTCCATTTGTATTCCAGAACATCGGCTGCAGATGCACATTTTCAACGGCAGTAGGAGAATGATTATATTAATGAGTGATTTCGAATTAGTATGAAATTAACCAGATTCGATTCAATGTTACAAAAACCTAGGATTTGGTTTCCGCTGGGGAGATGAGTGTCAACCAGATATAATCATGTCAGGGCAGACAATTCCGCTTTCTGTTGCGATAAGTTTTTTGACGAGTGAAAAGGACATCAATATGTCGAGGCACAATCATGTCGCTAGGATTGCAAAGGCTGCTTCTCGAAAATTCGGAACACTGTTCCAAACCAGAAAACTGTACAAATCTCAGCTACTTCTGAGGCTTTATAAAGCTCAGATCAGACCTTCTTTAGAGTAGGTACTGTTCTCATGTATGCCCCTAAGCATACCCTCAAGCTACTGGATTCCATCCAGATTGGAAACTCGAATATTACTTGATAGTCTGGAACATCAAAGGAGGATTGATGATTTGTACCTCTACTATAGATACTTTCACGCGAAGTAGCTGTTTTGAAAAGGCTTTTCTTTTTGTTTGAAAGTTATTTCTTTTCATTATCTACGTATCTTTGTGTAGAGTAACCATTTTAAAACTGATTGTTTACTTTTTCTCTTTGTTGTATAAAGATGTTGAAGAGTATTCATACCCAAACCAGGTAAAATGTACTACACCCTATCAAAAGCATTCCGACCAATTAGTCTCACATCGTTTTTTTAAAAAGGATGGAAAGGCTATGTGAGCGGTACATAGGAGATGAAGTTCCAGTTCACCATCCACTTCATCCAAATCAGCATGCATATACTCCGGGAAGGTCTACTGATTCTGCCCTTCACCATGTGGTTGGCAGAATCGATAGATCATTGGACAACAAAGAATTCACCCTGGGTATATTCGTAGATATCGAGAGAACGTTTGATAAAACAACCTTTCCAACAATCACCCAGCAACTACACTCCAGGAATGTACCCCTGGTAGTAGGAGAATGGATATTCAAGATGTTCTCTAGTAATGATGTAAAAGACATCACAGTGAAGGGACTAGTCATGAGGGGATGTCCACAGGGAGGGATCATATCATTCCTTCTCTGGAATATATTTCTGGATACCCTGAATAATCACCTTAACAAAAATGGATTCTGCACAATTGCATACGCAGATGACATAGTTATCTTGCAGACCGGCAAATTTGTGAACACACTGTGCAATAGAACGCAGTCGATCAATCCCAAGAAGACTGAAATGGTCATTTTCACCAGGAAAAGAAGTTTAACGGTCTTGAAACCTCCTGAAATCTTCAAAAGCAAACTAAACTTCTCTGAAGAGGTGAAATGCCTTGGTACTATCCTCGACAGGAAGCTACCATGGAACTATCATCTACAGAGTGGAGCAAAAAAGCATACGTGGCTTATGAGCAATATCGCAGGACATATCGTATGGAGTCATTACATGGGGACCGAAAGTTCTACAAGAAACGGCCATCCAAAAAGTATATCAAATAGAGCGACTGTCTTGTTTAAACATCGCAGGAGCCATGAGAACAACACCAACCGTGGCAGTGGTATTATTAACGGGTCTGACTCCTCTGGATCTGTACGTTAAGGATGTCAAGTTGATGGCCATGGTACGATTGCGCACGGCTGGTGTAAACCTCGAAGTAGGAATGGGTTAATTGTGGCTGGGCCTATGGCGGATAGCGCTTACTGCGCAACCTCTGCTGCAGGCAACAATTGATGCAATTGAATCCAGGTTTGTGTTTAATAAACCCTACAAAATACAAACTGAGCAGAACACAGAATCAGATGTTACAAATGCAATACGGATTTGTACAGACAGCTCAAAAACCAAAGAAGGCTCAGGATGTGGAGTGTACTCCAGATCACAAGGCTAAGGATTAAGTGGGGAATTGAAAGAAATACCAGCGTGATTCAAACAGAACTGGTTGGTATCTCAATCGCCACAAAAGAAATAGCAAAAAAAAAATTCTGGTAAAAACATAACAATCTACACTGACAGCAGACATGCTCTATTAGCCTTGAACATACCACGTATAACCTCAGGGCTATTACAAGAGTGTCACCAAGATTTAGCCAAAGCCTCAGTAGATAATAACATTATCCTAAGGTGGGTTAAAAGGCACGACAGGAGTTAAGGTAATCGCATTGCCGACTCTTCAGTCAAGGAAGCGGCTGGACTAAGAATTTTATGACCCACCTACGGCCTGATGACTTCGACAATTGCGGCACTAGTTACACCCATTCTCAATTCTTGAAGAGATGAGATAAAATCAAAGGATGTAATCTTGTAAGGATCACTTTGGGCGACCGCTGGAAAGCAGGTGCCAAAAATATATCTGGCGATGATCAGGAAAAATCTACGCCTTTCAGTAGGATTTCTTTCTGACTGGCCACTGTCAACTTAGGACACACCTCCATAATATAGGGCTAGTGGACAAACCTCTTAGCAGAATGTGTGAAGAGNGCATGTCCTGTGCGAGTTCCCGGAGTTATCGTCAATAAGAGAGACAATGAGGAGATGTACAATGGGTCAAATGTGACCTAAGTGCTGTGGGCTTACACTCACCTTCCCTACTCTACAGATACAGATATAGAAGTAGAAAGCCAAAACCTTTCTTTCCCATAAATCAATCTCTTCTAAAAAGATACCTTTTTCAATTCAAACATGGACATATTTTGGTGAATATAAGTTGACTTGTGGTTCTTCCCCAAAACTCATTGGTCATAGGGGTAAAACATTTTCTCAAAGAATAAAAGACCATAGCAGTTCCTTGAATGTGAAGGCCAACTCCACACAAGCGAAAGATACAGAGACACAGGAGTTCAAATACGATTATGACTTAATACTTTTATAAGAGACCGGTTAGAAACTCAATTTTTCAGAATGTTCGGAACTTATTATATTCGAGTAAAATCAAACGGTTAACTCTATTTTCTGACGTGAAAATTGGTAATTAGTTCATAACGTATCAATTCATTGTGTTGGTAATATTCCATTCATAATATTTGAAATTTTCAATTACTTTGAAAATTATTAGTCAAATCAAATCAAATCAAAATTTATTCAATTCAGACTAATATAAATATGAACCATTACAACTTACATCTATGAAGGATCGTGGATATCTAAGCCAAGCTTGTGTTACAGCCACGAATCCAATACAAATAATTCATTTACAAACTTAGATGAACCTACTAATCATTTCTGGAAAGTCCTAGAAGGACGACCAAAATGATGAGCAGTCTTTTAACATAACGAGAGAATTAAATACGAAAGAAGATACAGAAACAACAGCTTGTGACATTGTTTTGAGTGATTGCAGTATGGTGAATTAGTCAACTATTCAGTATTGTTTCCAATCTGTGGTAGTTGTGATTGATAAATGTTTTCAATTCTATTTTAAATTTAGTATAACTTCTGATACATTTTAGTGACGGCGGTAAAGAATTATAGAGTTTTGGTCCAATGTATGTGATAAATTTTTGATTGTGAGTGAGTCGGCATCGTGGTACCTTTGCAATCTGAGAAGTGTGTAAACGAGTATTATATGGCTGTCCATAATATACAACGGAAAGTATACAGTTTTCTAACACTATATATTCCACTCTCTTCATATAATGCTTGAGTATTATAGCATTTATTCTTTTTGAACATAATGTTTATGAGTGAGTTTTGGATCATTTCTAAATTACGTAAGGAAGATTTGACTATTCCGCCCCATATTATTAGACAATACCGTAAAATGGACTCGGCTAGGGCATCATATACAGTAAGCAACATTTTTCTACTGACTATATTTCTGAGTTGATAAAATTGAAGTGACTTTACGTAATCTTCTTACCGTATAGTCAATATAATTATTCCAACGAAGGCACTGATCCACTAGGACCCCTAAGTATTTTATTGTATCAGTTTTTTCTATGGAGGGACAAGTGCAAGAGAGTCTATCGTTTTGGTAAGTAAGTTTATGGATTTTAATCTCTGTAATAGTGGGCTGATCCTTCTTTGTTGAAGAGAATGCAATAAATTCAGTTATTATTGACGTTTACACTCAATAAATTATTACCTAGCCAGTGGAAAATTATACTTATTCCTACCTCCGCCTTTCTATGAGCTTCTTCCCATGTGTTCTCGACAAAAGTTAATGCTGTATCATCCGCATAAATATATATTACCTTCGAAGTACCTCAGTGAAAAAATATTATTTATGTACATTAGAAATAAGATAGCACCGAGCACCGTTCCTTGAGGTACACCCCTGGTTATTAATAGAGGTTCACTAATTGAATCATTCATCTCAATTCTCTGAACACTATTAGACAAATACTCCTCAAAGATGTTTAATGCTACTCCTCTTATACCTGAATCATGTAAACGCTAAAAAAGTATATTGTGATCCACCGTGTCAAAGGCTTAAGCTAAATCTAATTTCGATTTCGAAAATAATTAATATAACTGAAATAACTACTTCAATGATGATTTTTTCAGTGGACCTGTTTTCTCTGAAACCATATTGACATTGAGAAAAAAATTATTATTTTCTAAGGTTTTTTAACCACGGACTTCTTCTTTGAAGGAGGCTGGTATTTCTCCTACTACTAGGATTAAATTTAATATATGACAGAGGGGTTCAGTAAACACACATTCCGTGACATAAAAGTCGTAATTTATGTATGAATTGTGTATTTTTTCTTATAATATTATCAAGATTGGTACTGAAGAGCCCTAAGGCAAGTGTCTTATGGCAAAACATCGATGTCTATCAGTAAAAATGATACTGTAAGTGTAAGTGAAATGTTTACCTTTCATTTAGTTTACTGTCTAGATATCCTGTAAATTATATCTGACATAATTCCATAACGAATGTTTGGTAGAGAAAGAAGTAGAGGAGAGAAGTATTTTCTGTATAATTCAGTGTACATATGAAAGTATTCGTTTCGAAAGAATTATTCTTTCATGTAATTCAGAGTTTATATGGAAATAGATGTTTTCAGAAGGTTCTTTCTTTCAGTTTATGTCTGAAAGTTACTTCTTTGCATGATCTACACATCTCTGGAGAGAATTAATTTTTTATATCGATTGCTTCCTTTCTTTTCTTGGAAGATTCCCACATTTATTGCATCAAGATGAGGAAGTAGAAAGTCAAACACTTTCTTTTTCGAAGCTTTCCTTTCTCAAAAATTTGCCTCTCCTAAAAATATATCCTTGTTGATTCATATTTGAATTTATAGCCCAATTTAATAGCACTTTCGATTTGTTACAATTTTTAGGATACATTTGAAACGCAAGAAATAACACAATGCTTTATGATACAGTTCTACTGTCGATACCGATATTTGTTTCCTTGAAATTCTTATTTAATATGATAGAAGGGATTCATTAAATTTCGAATAGTTAAAGAAGAGTCATTATCTTGTCTTAATTGGATACCGCTGAGTGAGCATTGCTTTCCACTTTGTTTTCCTATTTTGAAACAAAATAAAAAATAGTTCCTCTGAAATCTCTCTCCGAAGTTGTAAATTACCCACTTGTATACTACACTCGCAACATGCCAGTTGCATTGCATCGGAACGTAGCTAGCTTTCCTTTTTCTTTTTTCAAGTATGGTGATTTATCAGCCATTGCATTATTGGATAGCGTGTCTTGAAGGTATTACCTAATATATTAATTAGAAATTTTAATGGGATTTGATACATATCATTTGAATCTCTAATGAGGGTTATATAAAAGAAACGAACTCGAATAAAAATGCCGGGAGGTTTTTGCTCTGGTTACCGCTTTTGTTTTGATGGAATTGGATTGTTTTTGTTCTCAGTGTTTCTCGTGTTGAAATAACATATGAAGTATACCCAATATATTCTGTAAAAATTCTGTAAAAACTAGTCAAGCTGAGGATAACTGTATTTCTGTCAAAACATAAAATAATTAATGAAGAACAGTTTGGCTTTCAAAGTGGTAAAGGCACTCATGGAAAAAAAGTATACTGGAATATCAATAGTGGCGAGGTTGCTGCTGCAATATATTGCGATTTTTCGAAGGCTTTCGACTATGTGGATCACGAAATACTGCTGAGGAAGATTCCTTATTACGGTTTCAGAGGAGTAATACTGAGCTGGTTCAGCTCAAATTTGTCAGGTCGTAGCCAGATGGTGGAAAACCACCGCTCAGAAATTGGAAAAATATATAGGGGTGTACCTCAGGGTTCAATACTAGGGTCAACATTGTTCCTCATCTACGTCAACGATTTGACAAGTATAAATATTTCAGGGAAATTCACACTATTTGCAGACGATACTACCATTTTTTGGCAATCGTACAATGCAAACGATTTAATTAAAATCATATCCAACGATATGATGATAGTGAAAAATTGGTGTGATTCAAATCCTTTCCTAAATATTTCGAAAACTAATATAGTAACTTTCAGAGACGAACTTGACAATATACCCATTGGGAATAACATCATTGGAAACAAAAGTAGTCTAAAATCTTTAGGATTACATATCGATAACAAACTAAAATTTAAAGAACATATTTATGCCTTGTGTGACAAAATGTCCTCTGGATGTTATGCAGTCAGAGTAGTCGCAAATGAACTTGGTTTAACAGCAGCTAAGACTGTTTATTTTTCTATGGGGGAATCTCACTTGAGATACTTATGGAGCATGTAGTGGTTATCTACTTCAAAATATTTTAGTTTTGCAAAAACGAGCCATGAGTTATATGTGCAAATTAAAACGTACAGACTCTTGTAGATTACTCTTCAACACTCATGGAATTCTAACAATTATTTCTATTTTTATAATGGAAACAGTTTGTTTAATTTAAAAATATTCGAACACATTTCAATCTTCACCAACCCATTATGTGACAAGGCAATCCAATAATATTAAGTTGCCAATACCTAGGACATCACTTATAAGAGATTCCATTATCTACAATGGTTGTGAAATGTTCAACCATTTGCCAAAGAATATAACAGACATAAAATCTTTACACTGCTTCAGGAAAGCTGTGAAAAGTCTTTAACTGATAGACCGTACTATAATGTACAATAATTTCATGATGATAATTTAAAAAAAATCTTTTTATTTATTTGATATTTACTAGTACTCTGTACGACTTTTTTTT